>JAFELO010000069.1:740807-784021 GCA_017140195.1 Eumaeus atala
AAGAAACGCGATAAAATCCGTTATAGACACAACAATAAATGAGAGACCTAAGACTATGTCGCGTATTTCGTGACATGATTCAGGATTTGTAGCCTATTGGAGACGCACTTTAATAAATAACAGATGAATAGGGTGATAAAATCTAAAAACTACTGAAGCGGTGCGCAGATTATTTCTTATCATGAACATAAACACTGTCTTGTTTTTTGAGAGATTCCATTCCTATTCTGCGTCGTTTATTCAGAAATATCACTTTTTTTCGTATTAAGAATAACAAAGCTAAAATCGTACTATCAAGTAAGTTAATTTTAATAAGCTAAATTTTGAGGCATGAGATTTTTTTACCATTGAGCAATATTTTAACAAACAAAATGACCGTAATTATGCGCAAAGCTCTATAAGAAAGCTCCCTAATTAGACGACAGAGTGCAACGCTGTGAAGAGGTACCTGAGCCATATTTTTGTGAAAATAGTATCAAAACATCGGTACAAGTGTATCAAGATAGTTAAGCCCTTTGAAAACACCATGTTCATTTATCAAGTATGGTCCTTCCAGCAACCGGGTCATAAAGCTCCGGTCCACGCAGTCTCGGTTGTGAGCGGACTTGTCGGACTGCATCAGAGCTGAAGACTGGCCGTCGTCTAGTATCGATCTTAATCCGCTGGGTTATGGTTTATGGTTAGTTTTATAGAGTACATACAGCTTGCTCTAAACGCCATGATAATTTGGAGTCCCTAAAACAATTCGTGACGATTGGCAGTAAATAATTTATCCATGAAAAGAATGGGTGCTTCTATTGATAACAGACACCAGCGTTTAAAGGACTACATGGCAGCCAATGGAGACAACTTCAAATAAGCTTTTTTATGTGTTTACTTTGTGTATTAAATTAACACGCTGTAAAAGTAATAGATGTTATTTGCATTTGGGGGCTTTGTTTTATATATAAGAAGATTATATAAAAACTAAATATCTAGATTACACACAAACTAAACAATAAACTTCTGACTTGCCTATTGGTGTGCCTCCTATCCCAGTTGACTCGTGTTGATTACCATGGCCCTTGATGATAGCTTTGTTTACCGCTTGTGAATTGACCATCGACCGTTCACATCGAGGGTGATATCTCAATGTTCCATTTATATGCAAACTTTATTCAAACACCGCGTGTCCCCGTTGTATTAGATATGCAGCCTCGTTGACATTGGAGGCGTGGTCAGCTGGACTTGATGAGGTCGGCGGGTTCGAGTAAAAAGACCACCTAGATCTTGTTGGATTTTACTCCTGGAGATAAGATATTTAGGTATTTACAAATACTTTCTCTTCTAGTATAGCGGGAGGAAACGAAGCTTTAGACGCCTATCAACGTCCGTAGACGTTTGCATTATTGTTGTCATGCACCTGCATTGACATCATGTCCCCTGACCGAAACTGTCACTACACACCGTCACCATGTGAGCGAGAGGTACTTCGCCGGCTGTGCCGGCTCAATTCCGCTGCAATGCGGCATGGCACTACCTCTATTAAAACTGTAGGGGGAAAATGTTACACTTAATAATGATTGAACCTTCATGCGCGCTAAGTAGGAGTTTCTATGCGGTCTAAGGCTTTCATTACTTTAAAGAAGCTAAGATCAATTAGGGGATATTGAAGAAAAGAGCTTATTTATTTCTCAAAGTACGCGTCTGTTTTCTATTACCTTCACTGACCTATGAATTAAAATAAATTAAAATGAAATAAGAGTGGCAGACTTAAATTGACTGAAACAACCTCTCCAAAGTCCAAGTCCTATGAAAGCCTTAGATCCGCCCACTGCGAACTCATGATGTGAGTAGGTGCAGCGCCCTTTACTCAGCACATTGATATGACACGCAGTTTATCAAGTTATTAACACTAAATCACCTGCGCTTTTTCCATGCATCTTAAGCGTGCATTAATGCACGGACATGCGCCAGGATAATGCGCCTCATGAGCTTATTAACCGGCGGCACGGCTACAGGTGCGATGAGTTATGCAGGTTGTAGTAATCACTAGCGTGGCCCTACGCGTTTACTCGCGACAATTTCAATTCCACAGATTTATCGTTTAATACGTAAGTATTAATATGAAGTTGATTTGTTTATAGGGAAAGGGGCACCAACAGGAGTAGGTCACTACCGTCGCTTGAATAACCCAAGTCCTATCGGGTAGGAGTAATGGAAATGCTGAGGGGTGGCATCTGGCTCCACAATGATGTACGGGTTAAGATATAGCGCCTGAAGCGTACTGTGGACGTGATCAAGAAATTATATTTTCTTTCTTTCTTTTTTTTTCTTTACGACTACCGACGCACATGAACATCCACATAATTACTATGCCGATGCGTTGCCCTTCTTTCCCTGCCTCGCCAATGGGCCACCGGCCACTCATAAACCGCACGAATCGCAGCACTGAAGTTGTCACTTTACAGCGGTATTATGAGAGCGAGAGGTACCCCCCCGGTCGTGCTGGCCCAATTCTGCCGCAATGCAGCATGTCACTACCTCTTGCTAAAAATACAATTATCATGTTTAAAATATATGCTCTTAAATAAACATACCTACCAAAATAGATTTTTATCTATTTTACGTCTCTTCTTCAGTCGAGGGTTTCGGTGCAGCAGCTACAAGCACAAACACCGTGACACTAGATGTTGTACTATTACACATAATAAATAACCGGGGGATGCTTATGTTCGGCCAAGTAGATGTGCCCCTTATTCCTATATCCCAGGAACCGGTGGTGGTTCTCGCGGGTTTCATGCGACTTAAAGCACTCATTGTGGCCCAATTTATAACGAGAAATACTGATGGTGGTGGGGGTGACCCAGATAAGAGGCACGCCTCTACATATCGTCTTATTGTGAGGATTTCTATGGATATCGTACTTTCGTGTACTTTTTACTCATATGAGATGCTTTAAACGGCAGTTTATCCTGTAAAGAAAAACGCACTTGTACATCAGGTTACAGAGCTGGTGCTACTAGAAAATAAATGCGTTTGCTCCCTACTGTTCGACGCGATGTAATTAGATGTTCAGATGTAAGTACATCATCCCATGACTAACCCCTATAGCCTCCCAGTGCCTCCAGTCGTGCATTACTCTCTAAGCATTAATTATATCTAAACTATTATTGACGATTGATTTTAACAGTGCGGAATTTCTTGACCTTTAGCAGAATGAAAACAAAAATATGCTGGTCCTGAATACTAGTGTCTAGACTGCAGTCCTATGTAAAGTTAGCTAGTGACACTGTTCTGTGTAGGAGACTTTATTTGTCAACTTTTCTTTATACCCTAAACTATCAGTCACTTTATCATTTCCTGATGCTTTTCATCGAATTTACCTTTAAAAGATAATCAAAGTCTCACTGTAGTCGAAATGTTTATACATTATAATGAAAATCGCTTCTTATTTTCCATCAACCTCATGGCTGGTAGCTTGATTACTTTTCTGCAGTGTAAATAAAAATTGGTAGACATTTTTGTGATTCCAAAAGTCTTCCATTGTCTATCGGTACTGTTAAATTAAAACATTCTGATAGCACTGCGAGGCGCGGCTAGTTTTCTATAACCTTGACGTCACTATAAAGTATAGCCAGAGGTGGAACAATGGACCTCGGGCGTGTTATATTGTGCTCTGCACCCGCTCCGAAGCACCTCAGCCGAGTCCCAACGCCAACCGTCACTCGACGTATGAAAAATGACGCGGAATAATACATTCCTGTCCCCTCGAGAGGAGGGAGGGGGGCTGCTCTCACCTTTTCAAAGCGATACATATAAATTCACTCCGCCATTGTCGCAATGTTAAAAGCTTGGAAGTGCGCTCACTGAAGCAGAACCGCGTGATAAAATTATACAAAATCATAGATCGTTGTTGCGTGTCGAAATATGAATTATACAGTCATCATCAGCAGCGTCCAGTAAACCCTCTTATTGTCCGTTTTTCCCTCAGTACTATACATAAACGTACGTATTATAAAGCCCAAGAGCTTTGTTTGTTTGTTTTAATGTGCTATCTCCAGAGTTAGTTCCAGAGCTACAAATAGTATCTGAAAAATTATTTTGCGTAAGATAGCTACATTCATCAGACATGTTATAAATATATTCACCGTGACGCTACGAGCAATAGAACCGTAATCAGGCGGGTGAACCGTGGGGCTTACCTAGTAAGATTGTAATAGTTTCGAGTTTCCGAATATATTTATATAGTCTAGAGGCTGAAAAGCGACGAAAGTAAGTGGAATAATTCAGAAAACCTTTAACGTGAACACTAGAAACTCTTGAAACAATACTTACAACAGGTGTTTTTAAGTTAATCATCCCGACTTTTTATTATATAAAAACTTGTCTCCACCAGGACAGATGCGTAAGTGAAGCAAGACAAATGTGTAAGTGATGTGTAGGCGTATAGATAATATTGATAGAGAAGGGAATCCATAGGCAGGAGTGTCGGTCCAGGCTGGTAGAGATGGAATATGAGAATGCATTACTATCTTTGACTATCTAATCTCCCATACACATTGCGCTGAGAGAAATTAATGAAGAAAGGGAGACAGCTTAAAGAGAAAGCAAAAGTATCTATATTATTATATTATGTCTATTCAAGTGGCGTTCAGTTCCCTCTGCCTACCCCATTATTTATTATTATTATCGCATTATAACTCACAAAGTACATCTGAGGTAACTACGCACAAGCCCACAACAGTCAAATACTCTAAACACAACAGTTCCTACTACGGATTATAAAGGGTGCTCATACATTTTTACTATTTTTTTCGTACTACGGACCAGTTATTACTACAACAATATATATATATATATATATACGTACCTATATAGAATGTATGTAAGTATGCAGTACTCGTTTGTAGCTCAACCATATTATGTTTTATACTCGCCACCTACTACAGGAACATGTTAACTAACTTGTAGCTCGCCAGCAGTGAATGTGCACGTAACAAAAGAGTGTGGAACCGTTGACTGCTCAAGTGTATACGGGTGAAGTGAAAGCAGTGTGATAATATGTTTATGTATGTTCATTGAGTGCCGAGGCTAGAGGCAGGCATCGCATTGGCTGCTGATCGCTAGCTGGAAGAGATATAAGCGATGTATGAATCTATGTGTTATGTTGCTTGTTAAAATAGAGAGTTTTATTTTTGGGGACGGGATCTGTGTGTGGTTCGGTGGTGGTTCCCACCACCACGAAAAGACTTGGATCGTGGTGGGCGTTTAGTCTTGTAGCCCAAGGGCTGGAACACTCCATTAAGTGTTATATATCTACTGCGCTTAAGGGTCTGTTTGTTTGAACGCTCTAATGTCAGAAACTACTGGGCCGATTAACAAAAAATTTTTCCTTATTAGAGAGCCTATTTGGGAAACAGCAGAGTGCACGAGTGACAACGCGAGGCGCCGCTAGTGTACCATGTTAGTGAGTGCTACTGTGTGTGTGTCTGCGAGTGCCGCACTGACCGCGGTGAAGTGCCTGCTCAGCGCCGGGGTGGTGTTGTTGCACGTAATCGCCTGCCGATCATTAATCATGACCGGCGCCCGCTCGCGGGGCGGCCGATTGATTTCGATAGTGGCTTTTTTTGTTGTCTCACGCGTTTCACCGCGATACATTGTATGTGCGTCATGGGCGGATTCGCTTGTTGAGCTTGACACGGACTGTTGGAGCATAGTTTCACATGACAGTGTCAGTAGAAAGAATAGTTTCTTGTCCCTTTGTGTATGAAAATGTGTAATATCGCACCAACGTCATAATTTTAACACCGGGTACATAAAATATGAAAAGGTGCATAACGTTGCCAATTTGTAGATGTTTTATTTATCAATAGCTGGCCAAGCAATATTTAGCAGAGATATCCAAACAAAAAGAGAGATTACGCGTCACTATATTTTTTTGAAAATTTTGAATCCCACATATTGCAATTTTTATGTCAAGTCACTTTAAATTAAAGGCGCGATATGTGAATGAGTCATCACGCCGTCCACATTCGACAGTAATGCAGGCCTGACTAAGCGAGTGTAGCCACATACTTCAGTCCAATAAATAATAACAATTCATTTAAATTAGAAAATGAGAAGCCACTTTATAGCGCACAATAGACACATGTGCTGGGGTAGTCGATATTGTGTGTGCGCTGGTTTTTGTGCCGAACAAAATAAAAATGTTTTTGTCGAGCATCGAACCCCTGCCCGGCGATCACAATGGCGCGGTTTACCTCAATCGAGCCGCGTAACAACGATGACGCGGCGGTTCAGTTATCGGTTAACCGTCGTAATACTATAGTTACGGTTTTACAAGATTTATAATAATTTGCAATCGTTATAAAGCGGGCCCCCGCTATATAACGATTGCAAATTATATATGGGGGAGACCTGTGTCCAGCAGTGGCCGTCGTCCGGCTGATGATGATGATGATAAATGCAAGACATGTATGACAGGATCGTTAGATATGGCGTTCCGTTCTCTCCGCTTGCCCCATTAGAGAACTGGCGAGAATGTGTGTTGTACGTTGCAATAGTTAGATGTAGAGGACAGATTGGCAGTTTTTTTAAGAAGGGATCTACTGCTGGCAATACTAGTGCTGGCAACAGTTCATTGGCACCAGCAGTTAGAGCACAGTGGTTATTCGTAGCCGATATGGCACGCGCGTCAGAGTTCGTAGGTTCCAGTTCTATTTCAAGAAGTTACGTATTTCTAAAGTATAAAATTTATTAAATGTATTAAATATATTTTCATTGTATGAAAGTGTTAAATATACTTCCATTGTGTAGTATTCAGAACACAAATCCTCGCGGTACGCGTACACGTTTGCTGTACAGGGCTGAGCGAGCGTGTTTGATAAGTCTACAGGTTATTATTATTATTAGTAAGTTGTGGTTTCGTCTGTGGACCGTTTTGTAACCATTTACTGTTATCCGGCTGTATTGAAATTTGACACACCTAGTTTGGCGACATTGCAAGACAGTACGGTCTTTAACTTATTGAACTCGTGTCTGAGCGCTTCGACGGTTGTGGGGTTATGGAATTATAGCAAGAGGCGTGACGTGGTGTTATATCAGATAAGACTAGAACTATTCACTGGTGTAAACTGGGCTTTTTTATACTAGCTGTGCCCATAGTTTCTTCCGCGTAACACATATCCTAAGAGTATTATTCATTTTTGAAAAGGTAAAAAAAAAGTCAAACATATACAAAAATCTATAAACTGTTAGAACGTGTTATCGATTCTAAGTAAACACAGACAACTTCCACCCCTAGGCTTGAAGAAGTGTGTGTGTATGTATATTGATGATTTGAAGCCTTTTATATTGAAGCGAGTTAGATACTTGAGGATAAAATAGGATGAAAATGTGTTTGTCCGTAAGATAAACGCAGCTAGTTATTTTTGATCCGACTGCGAATAAAAAGATGGTGCGGTCAGACTTTATTGTATACAATATGTATGTTACTTTATTGTATACAATATGTATGTTACTTTATTGTATACAATATGTATGTTACTTTATTGTATACAATTTTTTCATTGGGGAATGCCTTAGCGCATACTGTCGAGCACAGTGATGCTCGGGGGTTATCGGGGATTCGCAGCGGACTAAAATGCATTGAATACCACTAAAGCGACGGTGTTCTGTCTCGTGAAAAGCAGAGCCCGGGAACTATATGTATGTTATAGCAGGAGGTAGTGACATGCTGCAATGCAGAGGTAGTGCCATGCATGGTGCATGACACGACATCCCCCTGTGGAACGGAATTATGCCGACACGACCGGGGAAGTACTTCTCGCTCACTTGATACCGGCGTAAAGCAACAGCGTCGCTTCCGCGTTTCATGCGCTCTGTGAGTAACCGAGAGAGGTAATGCTAATCTGCGTAAGAATCATGTGAATCTTCGTGGGCGTCGGTAGTCATCAAAAGGCCCCGTTGCTCGTTTGATCCCTTCGTTTTCTACGATTAAGATGTAGTGAGACGCGTCTTGATCACGCGAGCGACGCTGACCAGGAAGGTGTTATGTAAAATATGTTTAAAGCAGACGCGTTTTTGTTTTTAAATTTAATCTTTAGTTATTTAAATTGTTTGTGGAAACCTACTTCCTATGTTCCTGATGGTGACTGTCACACTCAATGCCCACAATACTCAACGTCTATAGACATTCGTATTCACTTAGGGAATGGAAAGTATTATTTTATATTTTGCCATTCAGCCATTGGAACTATTATAATCTGTGTGCCGGTGTAATTTCAGAAGTACGACAATTTAATTAATATGCAGCAAAAACATTTTAGTTAGTAAGAAGCTGATGGTGATAGGTGATTATAGAAGTGAATAAGCGTGGGACGTGCGAGGGAGTAGAATGAGTCCACCCACGGTAGCTCGGTGTCGACGCCGCCGGGAGCGCACCTGGCGAATTAATAGAAGCAGTTGGAGGAACCTGTGCGTGATTGTCGCGCTGAGTAGGCGTGGCGCGGCGGTCTTGTGTCAACACAATCCCACGTTCATACAAGATGTTCTTAATTGTATACTAGCGATCCACCTCGGCTTTGTCCGTGAATAACGGGGTCCGGATTGTTATCTAAACAAGTTATACACTAAAACCCCCGGGGTCCCTCTATATATTGGCTAAAACGGCATGAAAATTCGTTTTATGACTTTGGGAATCTATTACATGTAGGCAGAAGGTTTTTGGGGAATTTGTTTTATTACACATGTAGATGTGACCATGTAGATGTGACCATGCAGCTTCGATCACAGTAGTGTCTTGGATCACAACATGGACAAACCGATGCTCCTCGCATCCACACGAATACACCTGTACTCTGAAAGGCTGGCATCGCATATGTGAAACCTCTGGTTTGGCGAATGTCTGTGGATGTTGGTGGTCAGGACCCGACTGCTCGTTTATACTTGATGCTCTAAGATCTACGACATATGTAGCAGTGTTTTCCTACTTTAACAAAACCCATTGGACCATTTGGCCTCCAGCGAATCAGACACTTAAAGTGTGAAGATGAGCTATAAAGCGTTGTACTTATTTTCAGGCGACGAGATTGTTGTTATGCCATCGCGTTGAGGGAATGTGCAGCCTATAATATGTCCTGTGTTGTTTGCTGGTCTTGGAAATAGTGGATTTAGTGGAAATTCGATCAGGACCACTTTTGTCCCACCTTCCAAAATTCAAAATTGTGCAACCTGAATTGTGAGTGGGAAAAAAATATATGTAACGTAGGAGGAAAGTAGGTATAGCACACTTAGTCACGGGTGGTAGGAACGTGCCGGAAGATGTAGCACTTTCCTCCCCTGTGTAAAACATCGTGAGAGTTTGTTCCTTGAACGCGCTAATCACATTGTGTACCGCTCTATTTTGAAAAATTATTTTCGTGTTAGATAGCCCGTATACCGAAGAAGGCTATAGGCTATACCACCACGGTGCGCCCAACTATCTACTCGGGTTGTGCGGTCGAAAACGCGACGCGCCCCTAGGCTTACTACAAACCCGAAAACTTGCTACTAACATAGCTCTTGTCCAAGCACACTCGTCGCCAGTCCGTCGGATTCATAAGCTTAAGTAATTGCTAATCATCAGGCCGATGAATAGGCACATTGTGTCTCCCCGTGCAGGGAGTCCGTCCCCCCACGTCGGTGCGTAATGCAAGTCATCCAATTGATTGAGATAACGCATGCCGTATGTTTAGTTTGTCGTATAATAAATTGTGATTGTGCTTCTAATGCGATTCAGAAATCGTTTGGGGTGCCGTGAAACAAACATATTGACAAACGGTTAGTTAAAGTTTAACTTGTCAGTTGTTTGTACAGGTTTAGTAAGAGGTAGTGCCATGCTGTGTCGCAGTGGCATATACAGGCGTGAGTGACAATTTGGTTGTCTCGTTGAATGCGGTTTGTGAGCAACCGATGACCCATTAGAGGAGATGGGACAAGGAGGAGAACGCATTGGCATAACTATTATCCGGATGTTTATGGGTGTCGGTAGTTATCGCTCGTTTGTCCCCTATAATATAAAAAAAGAAAAGCTATTGTATGTATAGTATGTATATGCGAGCCATAACCTACGTACACAAACGTCGTCCGTGCGCTCGTCCAGGTGAGGACCCGTGACGAGAGTTTCATGCGGTGAGTATTCCGTGGTCCATTGGGGGCGGGGGAGATGTGTGGAAGGGCACAACTCAAATGCACAACCATTAATCTGGCGGATGTTAATGCCAGTGGGGAATCACCTAATAGCTCCGATTCCTCGTTTGTCCGCTTATGTAAAAAAATTACAGAAGAGTTGCCCGAAGAGAACTCATAGCAATCTGATGAAGCTGAGTTGGGCTGCTCCTCGCTTCCACAGCAAAAGTTCAGGTCCCGAAAAAAGTGTTGTCCTTCCATCAGGTGTGGCATAATAGATTTAAAAAAGAATTACATAAACAGCATGTCCTTGTAAGAGGTACTGACATGATGCATAGCAGGAGGAAGTGCCGTGCCGAATAGGGGAATGTAGTGCCATGCGTGGTGCGCGGCAGTACATCCATCCTCCTATGCAACGGAATTGGGCTGGCACGACCGGGGAGGTACATCTCGCTCACTTGATACCTCCGTACAGTGACACTCATGGTGTCACGTTTCGTGTGGTTTGTGAGTAGCCGGTGGCCCATGGGGGGGGGGGGAAGGTGAAAGGATATTATTATGCTGATGTTCATGGGCGTCGGTAATCGTTGGCAGGCTCACATTTTCCTTTGTCCCCCTATGCTATAAAAATGACTGTAACATCTTACGTTAAAGACATGCTGCTGGTGTGAACATGAATTTTACGTTAAAGACATGCTGCTGGTGTGAGACATGAATTTTACGTTAAAGACATGCTGCTGGTGTGAGACATGAATTTTCAGCAGTCACCAAAATTGATTGGTCCTGATTGTTCGTTCGTCCCCCAATGCTATAGAAAAACCGTATTATCGCTTTAAACATTTCAATAAAAGTTGTAAAATTCGTTCATACGAGTTGTTTGTTTTTTTGTTTGTTCATACAGAGCAGCGACGGACGACTATTGGCCGGAGGTTTCGCGGAAGCGCGGATTTATGAGTTGCGCAGCAGCGGAGTGGCCGATGCGTTTGGCGGGCTGGCGGCTCGAGCACATAACGCGTTTTAATTATGCGCCTCGAGTTTCTCTGTCCCGCTGTGCCGTTGATATCGCACGCTGATTGGATCCATTCAAGTGCTTATGATGAATCATTATGTTGTGATTGGAGAATAAATTTGATGGAGAGTGTATAGAATTGTATGACGGTTTGAAGATTTTGTGGTTAAGTTTGAAAATATGAATTTTAGAGAGTGGGTTATATTAAATAGGACGATATTTACACAGGAGGATCGATCAACTGTCCCGTTCACATTACATGCCGATACAAGTGAGTATGATGTATCCATTATGTTATGATTGGTGAATGGTCAAGAAGTGTGAGGGATAGTGTAGATCATTGTATGTGATGTGTTAGTTGTGCGAATTCACGTAATGTTACCGATTGAAAATAGATGATGGTTCCTTGATACTCCGTGGTTACTTCTGCTATCAGATTTGCTGCAATGCAACTATGATACTTCGCAATCTAGCCAGAGAAAAAAAGATTATATAAAGTTTAATGTTTCGTTTCACCTTCATGGTATATAGCATACATAGCAAATGCAATACAAAAAAAAATGCAAACTGTATAGTTTTAGTTTGCATACGGTTTGTTACTAGAAAAGTGTGAAATAAATCACTGTGCACGGATACTATTAAATATCGGATTGAAAAAATCAATATGTACAACGTGACACTTTTTATTTTGCGAGGCAAATTGAAGTTTTGTGACAGATGCGAAATCGAACATCGGGTAGTCGCTGCACGTATTATTTTTGGGATTACCTGAGTACCGGGAGGTCGGAACGTTTGCTTGCAAAGGAGACTTCATTACTTATAGTTTGTCTGGGAAACTATAGTTATGGGAACTCTAGTATACAATACACAGTTAATGGTTTACAATATACGATGGTATAGTACCAGATTTATATGATTTCTTTAACAACAGTTAAATAAGTATAGTGTGATGTTTTGTCTGTTAAATGTCAAGTATTTTTGTTTATATTTTAACACTTTAAACTCGTTATCCTACTAATTTAAATTATAAATGCAAAAGTCTGAACTTCTGTGTGTTGGTTATTCTTTCAAGTTAAAAAATACCAAACTAAACTATCTGCATTTCTGTTCTCTATTTTGTTTTCTTTTTGTATATATTTTTTTTCTGTATACTTTTTAAGTATGTGACGTAAAAAATGTGTAATAATGTACTTAACATTTTTTAAATACTTTCCTTTCTATTGACACAGATATTTATATATGGAGTGAAATGATATAACATAAAAGGAAATGTCCCGAAAGACTGATATCCTTTGAGATAGATTTTATGCGGCGGGGAAAACTAGTTTATTCATAAAATTAATTAAAGCGGGAGTGTCAAATATAAATACACAAAAGTAATTAGGAATAAGTATTCCAAGGGTATAATGTAGATAATGTAACCAAAGTAACCAAAACCAATGTAACCAAAGTAGCATTACAATTTTTTGAAAAATTGGAAATCATACTTAATGAAACGAAAACGCGTCACGTCATAAGGTCTGACGCGTATGTACTAACTAGTTGATACGGTATCGAGAATCATTGTGACCAGCGTGTTTGTACGAAGAGATGAATGTTGAGGAGGAAAGGAATCTGGTGTCAAGGTGTGTATGTTGCCTTCTCTATATTATCACAGAGATTCATAGTACCTTTATTTAGTTTGTGATTACTGCGTAATAGAGACGAATTTCCAAAAAAGGCTAAACGACGTGTGACGTGTTTAGTGCATGACCCGTATGGGCCGGCGAGGGTTTCGCCCTCGTAACTAGAGAACACACCCTCGACGTCAGGGCGCTAGGTATCATTAAGAGCTCTTCAAGCCATGCCACAACTTGTATTTTATGCCGTGAATCCAGGAATGGCGGAGTTGTGGCTTTAACAGTACATGTCGAATAAAACTGACATTAATGTCTCTTCATTCTTAAAGTGCTTGTTTTTTATCGTCGACTCGTTTCAGATCCATTGGATAAAACCAACTTGTGTTTTTGTGTTTTTAGGACAAATAGGCAATAGAACGATGGCAATAGATACAATATACATGCTTAAAATCAATTAGGTTTCAACTTAAAATAGGACCGAAGTACCTAAGTTGAATGGGTGATTAGCTTTAATTTGATCCGAGCTATGACATTTACTAAACAAAGTTGAACAAACCAGTCGTCAACCAAAATATTTTTCAAACTGCCTCTGTGGTGTAATGGTGCGGGTGTCGCCCGTTAAGACCGTTAGCCGCGTGGGGTCCTGGGTTCGATCCCCAGGTCGGACAACTGTTATTAACTGTTTCTCAGATTATTGTGAGCACGCATTCCATTGTCCGGGTTTGGAATGTGCCCGAAGTGGCCATAGGTTTGCCACCTATGACATCATGGGCCTCAGTAACGTGACTAATCGTGGGTGTTCTAGTATATCTACTTACGAGTTGTGGATGTGCTAGCACACATCTGCCTACCTCTTCGGGGATAACTGAAGGTACTTTTTTCAATTTACTTGTTCCCCAGGAGATTGTCAACTTGGATCATTTTCATTTGTTGTAAGTTAGCTTGTGATTCGCTTCCATTTTGACATTAATAGTCTAATGGACGAAACATCTAGTAAAAAATTCAAAATGGGACCACAATCATTAATAACGCTGTATATTCCTCGGGGATTGAAATTACTTTTAATTTAATACAGTTAATTATTACTAACAGTTAAATAATGCTAATACAATTTGAATTTGCCTTGCATACACAATAATTAATTCAGTAACGGAAGAGTTTTAGATACTACAAAAAACTGTCAAACAAGGTGCACGTGTCTAAAAGTCGTGAAAAGTTGAAATATAATAAGTTAACACCTAGGAACTTATAATATGTGCTAGTGGCAAAACAGTGACAATATAATTCGTGTTACTCTCTCTTAAAAGTGAGTTGTTACATTTAAACTTAAGCCTATCCTACAGAACATAGTAATCAGTGCCCACAGTTCACAATTTTGAAGGAACTAACTTCTTAAATTCTAAATGCATACAAATTTATTCACTTTAAGTATGTTTCAAATAAATCAAAATTAATAAAAGATTACAAAGTGAAACACATCTTTATCGAAATCAACCTGCATAAAATAAATAATAAACAAAGAATATATTTTGTACTCAACGTATATTTTGTGCAACAAGTTGACATATGTTTCACCGTGTACATCGAAGTCATCGTGGTCCAACGGTTCGTAATCAGTTGTCGGCTCCAAGTTGGAAACACGTTCAAACCTATTGGTTTGTAGTAGTAAACCTATTAGTTAGTAATTCAGTTACAAAAACCATCAGGTTGAACCATCATTTTTGTAACTGAAATGTTGTTTAAATGTTCTGGCTGTCTAAATGAAATATTAAATAAAGAATTTATGGAATGTTCTAAATACCATCGGAAATACGACTTAGAATGTGCCAATATAGCTGCAAAACCTTTTCTAACAATGAATGACGAACATAAAAAATGCTGGATTTGTCCTGAATGTCGCAACAAACAGCCGAAGTTGGACAACACATACGCCGGTACGGTCCATCACACGATCCAAGGCGTGAGACGCGAGCGGCATATTCGACGAAGATGGTGCAATGACGTGTAGCAATGTTACAATGCGCAAAAAACATCTCAATCAACAAAAGAATTATGAAGCTAACGCTCTGATATCGTAAGATTCGCTCCGCGTCGTCATACAAACAGGAAGTTAAAAAGCCCTTGAGATAACTATAACCAAATTAGTAAGCGAACAGCTAAAAGACATATACGAGAAAGTGTCTAGTTATCATGACACTGAAATTCATCAATGACCATTACGAAGACTTCAGGACCGATTTGCATCAAATGGAAGAAATAATAAATTATATTAAAAAGGGAAATGATGCACTAACTTCTACTGTTAAAGACCTTTCTAATAGACTTTCTCTGGCCGAATACCAAATGCGTAACAGCAACCTTGAAATAAACGGTGTACCCGAGTACAAAACTGAAACATTATCTAACACTAAGGCGTTGGACAGGTGTTGGGCTAAGATCCAAATGACCACTCATCAACGATAATGACGTTTTACACGTCACTCGAGTGGCCAAGATAACAAGGACAGTTCAAGACCTCAAGCAGTCATCGCAAAGCTTCGTACTCCTCGTCTGCTGGACAGTTTACTGGCAGCAGTAACGAAGCACAAAACAATTTTTGTATCTGAGCATCTGACACCTGAAAATAAATCACTACATGCTACTACACGCTGAAAAGCTAGAGAATTAGCATATAAGTATGTTTGGGTACGAAATGGCCGTGTATACATCAGAAATAATAATTCCAGTCAAACCATGTAAATCAAATGTTCCGAAACTTAAAAAAAAAAATATAGCCTTACTGTATAATATCCCATTCAATGACCTTTAGTATTTATATCAATAACATTTGACCTTTATTAGCAAAATATCAGAGGAATAAGGACAAAAACGAACAATGTTTATGACAATATTATTAAAATGTTTAGAGCGGCGAATTTATAGACTCGAGATATGTTGTATACCATAGGACGGCGGAGGAGTGATGATGGCAATACACAAGGAAATAAATTATTGCCGCGTACATAACTCCGAAAGCGATCTCGAGGAACTACAGGGGGTTACTTATCCAGGCGACCATAAATGGTAAAACAAGCTCTACATATATGTAGCGTTTACTTGTAAGGTTCGTGTAAGGTTCAACAGATTTGGGAATCCGCGCGATGAAGTCGAATATACAATTCCACGTACGCGTTGTCACAAACTCTATAATCAGTGTCTTAACAATTACAAATGTTCACTGGAGTACAATATTTGTTGTAATCCCAAGGCATTCTGGCATTATATAAACACGTAGAGAAAAGGCGCTACATCGCTTCCATCTACGATGTACCTAGATGAATCAGTTGGTAGCACAGGGTCTGATGTCAACGAGCTCTTCACGAAACATTTCTCAGCAGTGTATAACCAGGAAACACTGAGCATCCGTAACTGTTCTCACAACGTAGCAAGTCGACCTATCTTACGAGCTTTACCAAGGGAAACAAGTGGACGCAGTTTACACCGACTTTTCCAGCGCTTTTGACAAGTGAAAAAAAAAAAACCAACTTGGGACTTCAATCGGCATTTGTAAGAGTATGTAAGCAGTACAACACGCTTGTCTCCAAAATTAATGATATTCTTTTTTTTAAATATTCAATAAATCAATTTAAGAAATCATCGCTGATATCATTAAATCAGTCTACATAACAACACAAGTTCACTCTTCTTTTCTTATCTCGATTCAATCTTTATAAATTGATGTTGTCAACTATATTTTTTTTATACATATATATAATGCCTACCCTATTAATGACTATTTATTATTTGATATAGGTGATTGAATTACTAGACACCTGGATTGTACTTTTATTTTTATTCGTAATTATTGGGTGGCCTAAAATGTTAAATTGACTCTATTCTAATTTTAACATTTAATTAATTTTATTAGTACTCTTATTTTATTATATTTACCAATTTTATTTTCATACTGACATTGACCTGATGAATTTTTATTATTGCATGTTAATCTAATGAATATATGTAATAATGTTAACCATATAGTATTACATTTTATGAGAATTTTAACTATTGGGATCTTATGTTGTTAACTCAATTTCAACTATTACCTTTGTACCGCATGATATTTTTTTTGTGGATGACGTGTACTCCTATTATTGGTCCACTCATCAGAATAATCCATAAACTGTTATTTGTCAATATTGTAATAATGAGTGTTGTGTTGGGGTGCCTTATTTAAATAAATAAATAATATTTAATGTACTCCTGGCCAAACGGCTACAGTAGCAACTTCTAAAGAAACTAACTAACACTCTGCTATTCCAATGGGAAGGCGATGCGACGCTACTACTAAACACAACATTGTAATAGAACTATTAAATAATAGTAAAATACGTGAATTTGCCTCCAATACGTTGGTAAGAGCTTGTAAGGCCCTCGCCGTTTGAGCTAAAGGCCCTTGAAATAGGATGTTCGTTGGCCTGTGAATGCAGAGCGCTCGCAGTCACGTCGCGGTGGAACTCGTAAACGACCGTTCCGCCAAACGTCCATAAATAAATAAAAACGAATATTCTATGACGCCATATTTCATTGCAGGAGACAGGTAAGGTCGCGCGGGTGTTATTTGTATTTTTAATACTCTGATGTGTCTATTAATGTGTCAGAAATTTGTAATTTATGGCGAATATTTTTAGGGACACCGTGATGGCACCGTACTGGTTATATAGTGGGCACGCAGACACATGTAGCACATGAAAGTAACAAACAAAAAACGGACTGCATATTTAATTATCTCGTTACTTCAAGGCAATGATCACGTTTAGGTTACTTCGTATAAGTTTACAATTACTTTTAATACAGTTTATGTATTCTACATTTTTATGATGAAACAACGAAGCCAATGACGAAGTAAATTATTGGAATGAAACAATGAAAAGGAGACTTTACTATTTTATACGGCTATCGTGGGTTAAATTGGTCCAAACAAAACTTCTCACATTTTGTATGATAATTGTTCTTAAAGTATATACAATTCGCGTCACTTAGAAATGGATCCAGAATGTCCTCTTGAAACTGAGGTTGTACCTTCTTCTTAACAGACAATGCATTGTTATCTATATTTACATTTCGAAAATATTGTTTAATTGAATTCCGATACTTGCTTTATAATCATTGTCATCACTACTTTTTTAATGAACGCTAAAGTGACCAATGTCTATCATTCATATCCAACCTTTTTTATTGTTGACGCAGGGAAACGCATTTACCAGCCTTCACTGCCCCTGGGTGGGGTCCAATGGTGTGCGGGGCTCGCGGCACATTCTAGTGCCGAATACCCACAAAAAACGCCGCGAGTGCCATCAGAATCGCCGTAGACGAGGGGCCCCGGAACAAATCATCAGGGCACCTAGACGGCTAGTCGGTCCCCTAAGGGAGCGACACCTCCACAGAAGGGTTGCCCAGCACCAGATGGCAACCACACCAACTTTGGGACGTGTCGTTGGTGTGAAGTTCCCATCCTCGCCCCTTGCCCCGTGCGCAAATTCACCTCGTATTGCTCTTTTTTCCTCTCTTCTTATAAGACGGGAACAGCTCCTATTATTTTTCCCCTCATCTTATAAGAAGGAAGCAAAGAACATCCCCTTCGGTTCAATTGACTTCGCTTGGGTTCGCCCCCAGGCTACTGGTAGTAGATACGCTCGATTCTTATGTTACGACACTCACAGTAGTCAGGCGGAAGCTGTGTGTGGTCTGTAGTTGAACATTTATGAATTCGCACGCTACAGTGAGTGTTACGCATAAGCATATTATCTAGAGGATATAATTCACTTGTGAGAATAGAATGGAAGGAATATATTATGGATTCTATGACAAGTTTTAAATAAGGACATAGCCCAAAACTATTTAAGACGCAGTTCTGGTCTCGTACTAATAATTAAATTTTGTCAATTTTGATCGACATGAATTCGTTTTGATTTCATCTTTGAAATTGTTTAAACTTTCCAAGTTATGCAACACTACCTATTGCGTATTCGATACGAGCGATGCGATAACGGGCCACATGAGCATGTTCGTATAGAATTCTCAACATGTTGTTGAACTTTAAAAATACGTCTCGTAATTTAGATGGTAAAACTAACTTGCATATGGATATTTTCCTATTCACAGTACAACGGTGTAAGAGTACCGTATTGTACAAAGTACAAAATATTTCGATACCTGCGTCCACCCATCCATCCCATTTGTGTATCTAAACCTTACTTCGTAAATGCTAATTTTCTCCTTGCAATGGATGCGAAAGTTAGTAAGTATGGATATAGGGCTATTCTTTTTTTACGCTACACAAATCTGTTAGAAATTTTATTTCAACGAATTTAAATAAACGTAGTATAAAAATGTAGCTAGCAATCTGGACGAACCCTTGGGATGGAATTTCACTGAAACCACGAGGAACAATTAAATGTGTGATCTTATTTTAATCAAGATTGTCATACAACTAGTGTATGTCACTATTTTAAATTAATTACATTGACTAATGATTTTTTTTTGTTGCAGGTAAGAGAGATCCGCATAGTTTGATGGTAAATTGTGCATACATACATGCTCGTATACGAGTGCAAACCATTTTTTTTAAATACATTATTGGGGGACGAACTAGCAGCCCATAAACATCCGCATAATATGCAAATGCGTTGTCCACCTGTCCTCCTGTCCAATGGGCCGGCGTGTGGTATCTGGTGACTATTCTCAAACCGCATGAAACGCGACAGTAAGGCAGTCACTATACGCCGGTATCGGTTAATATCATTCCTAGTCTTGCCATAAATGTTGTACAAAGAAAATGTACACTTTCTGAACTGCAAATAACATTTATTACTTTTACAGTGTGTTTGTTAGTTTAATACGCAAATATAAAACAATTAAAAATATAAAATGTTTATTCGAAGTGGCCTCCATTGGCTGAAACACATTCCTTTAAACTTTGAGCAAAGTTATGAGTAGAAGCACGCATTCGTCCTATGGGAAATACTTCACTGCCAATCATATTAATCGTTTTAGGGACTCAAATTATCATGGTGCTTAGAGCAAGCTGTACTCTCTAAAACTGACCATAAATCATAATCCAGCGGATTAATATCGGGACTAGACTACGCCCAGTTTTCTGCTCTGATGACGTTCGCTTCCAACCAACATTGCGTGGACCGAGCTTTATCCCGGCACCGAGTCTGGAAGGACCATACTTGGTCATTGAACGTGGTGTTGTTGATGGGTTTAACTACCTTCTCAAGAATGATATCTTGATACACTTGTGCCGATGTTTTGATATCTTTTTCACAAAAATTTGGCTGACTCAGTCCTTCACAGCTGAGACCCCTCCAAACCATCACCATCTCGCATCACGTTGCACCCTGTCGACCAATTAGGAAGCTTTCTTAGAGCGTTGAGCACAAGTACGGTCATTTTGTTTGTTAAAATTTTCCTCAATTCTAGAATTATTCCCATCCGTAAACAACAAGTTTTCGTGACCTCCCTTTGCGTATCGCTTCAGTAGTTGTTTCGATTGTACCACCCCACTCGTCATTAATCTATCAGTTAACAAGTGACCAGTGCGTCACTTGTTAACTGATAAATACGAGACATGGTTCTGGTGCTACCTTAGTATCCCGAGATAAAATGTTGTTTATCCACTGCTTTGACCAAATTTTTCGTACGAACACTATTACGGACATACACTTCTTCGTCGCCAACAGACGAAGTCTCATTGTACCCAGTAATAGCCCAGCGGAGTACACAAATACTTAGCAAATACCAAGTATATGGAGAGTTAAAAGTTGCAATGAAATCGCTATGATTGCACTACACACAAAGTAAGCAAGTTTAGCCTACTTACAAGTATGTGTAATGCAATCACAGCATTCTTTCTCTTTATCACCCCACCCCATTTTAATATCGCAAAATATTGTACAACGTATTGGCGCCAAAAACAGAAGAATAAATAGAGGAGAACACAAGTCAATACTTATATAGGTACGAATTTGTGTTAAATCTTACATGAACACTAGTTAACTCAGAACACTTACATCCATAGTTAACCCAAGCGGCAAGCCCCATACGGTCGTGTTGATATAAGGCTCGACGCTTAATAAACAATTACGAGAATGTAGCGTTTAATGGATTAACATCCATCAGTTTGTATCAAAATAACAAGAAGTGTCGTTCAATGTGACAATTAAAATTCATGTGAAAAATGAGAAGCGGCCCCCAGCCAATATCGTTAATATCGTTTGTCACGAGCGAGCCAAAGTGCACTCATAAATGCGAAAGTCTCAAACAACATGTCACCCACATCAAAGTAGCGCTGAACAGCTATTACGGGATCGAAAGAACCGGTCTCGGCTCGGGATATCGGGGATTATGGCGGGATCCCGCCGATACAAGACCGCTAACGAGGGTGCCAGACAATCTACCGTTTGTCGCTTTTCACATTTGCACTAATGCACGGGTTTTGTGCGTGATTATAAATTTAGAATTGTAATTATTTTTTCGCCGGTTATTTTAAATTTGGAACTCTCTTTTACTATTGTTGTTTTTTCTGCCCTTTGTTAAACATATGTTTGGAAGTACCGTCCGCATATAAAGTTCGTTTTTATTGTTTATGTTTATCGTCTTCGTCGAGTTTATTGGTGATGATAACGTTGTTAATTAAAATAAAAGGGTAACAGCGTGAGTTACAGGATGAACGCATGTTGGGAAAGGATATTACGAGCATTTGTCTGTTAAATGATGTTGGTGTTTATTGAGAGAAGCAACATTATGTCATTGAGTTACTTTTTCCTTTTATTGTATAGGGACAAACTGTTCAGTCGGATCACCTGTTGTTACATGAGTATCGAAATGCCTAAATAACAAAAAAATTATGCTGTATTTGCACGAAATGTTATGCAGGCAGGCGGTGAGCGGTGCAGCGCCAGCCCAGATAACCTTATGCTGCCTGCGTCCTAAATTATTGATACACGTTCTACGAATTAGCTCCCATTTTGCAGAACGTCAGTAGACTAGAGTAACACGAGTCGGCTGCGACTGAGTAAATGAGCCTGTAGATGCTTGTTTAACATTAAACATCACTCGCTTCGTTTGGTGATGTTCATGACTTGTAAGAAATAACCATCATCCATAAACACACACATGCTAAAAAAGTGCAATCCCCCGTGCTCCGGACATGCCATGAGTTATGTATTCTCAGCACGCGACGTGATACAGACGGGCACGGTTGCTGAAGGCCACCAGGGATGCACATATCGACTACTACAACGGACAGTCTGATCACCTGTCAGAAAGTCAACCTCAACAATGTAGTTGTACGGAGATATACATATGTGTTGACAATCCAGCCTCCGACGCGACGCCAAGATGTTCGCGTAAAACCGCCTAAAGATATTTCCCGGCGACAGCCTTGGTCGACTGTAAAGTAGCAGTGCGCCCAAGTCCATGTATTCATAAAAAAAATATGTTTATAAAAACTTTGCCGTAAACACCGTTTCTGAAACATGACAACACTTGTAAGGACAAAAGTGTCACTAAATTGTGTGTCGATGGAGGGGAGAATGCTGTTTCTATGTTTATAAACTTTATGTTTCGGCTGCTCTGTACTCCTAGTAAGGACTGCCTCGTGGCTTAGTGGCAAGCATGTTCAGCCACAGACATGAGGTCCCGGGTTCGAATCCCGGGTCGGTACATACAAAAGGTGCTAGTAGGATTTTCCTAATTCTAAGAACTGTCCGGAGTTAGGGAGTTGGCGGTGTTACAGCCCGTGACTCCCAGACCACGTGAAGCGTCGGTCCTCCTGACTTCTCTCTGGTCGTATCGGATGGCCGTCCCACCGGTATAGGATCATCAAGGAATAAAGAGTGCACTTGTGTCTGCGCAAATAGACTATAACATGCCTGCACAGATGGCTCTCTCAATAGAAGTGGCCGCTGTAGCCGAAATTCGGCTAGGACGACACTTATTTACATTATTCTAAGTACGGGAATAATATTAATCCTAATAATAATAACAATATCTGTGGACTTGTCCACACTACGTTAGCCTAGTCATTTTTTTGGTTACGCGGGTAAACGCATTTACGCGCCTTCACTGGCCGTGGGTTGGGTCAGTGGTGTGTGGGGCTCGCGGCACATTATATTGCCGAATACCCACAAAAACCACCGCGAGTGCCATCAATGCCGCCTTCGGTGAGGTATTCTGGAACAACAAATCATCAGGACACCTCGACGGCTAGTCTGTCCTCTAAGGGACCGACGCCTCCTCCACAGCAGGGCTGCCCCGCACCACAGGACAACCCCTTCACCTTTGGGACAGTGCAGTGCAGTGCAATGGAGTGAGGTTCCCATCCTCGCCCCTTATCCAGTACGCAGAAGCGCCTCCTCCTGTTGCTCTTTGTTCCCCTTAGCAAATTTCGTATGTATGTTTGATATCGGTGCACGTAAAACTGCTTAACAGACTGAATGTTATTTGGCAGAGACTTAAATTTCTGGTTACGATTTAAAACAAGAAAAATATAATTATTTCCGGAAAAAATAATGACTCCTATGAGGATATACTTTAGGCAAGTGAACCCACGTGTTGCAGCTAGTATAACAGGAAGTAGTAAAATGTTTTCTGTTTACACGGATACCTGTAGGCCTGGGCTGATATCAGGGAATTGTTTGTCCTTCGTGTAACAAAATAAATACGATCGTAGTTGCTAAATATCATTAGGAGTTCTCCGCGGGGATGAGGTCGGCGAGGCACGCGGATTACTGCGGATTATAAGAGAGTGCCGTCCGATATCCGCCCGTGATATATTGTCTCCGTATTGCGCCGGAGCGGTTAAGCGCCGGGATCAGCGGGCGGCGCGGGATGCAGCGCGCAGCGGAGCGATACGTCTTGATATTTTTTCTTAATACATTTTAGTTGATGTAAGCAGACTCTAAGGGAAATATTACAATGATTGTCCGCGGAACTACGCGTGCGCGTGTAGTTAGAATGTGAGCTTCCTAGCGGGGCATCGAGTTCTGCTAGTCCTATTAATATAATAAAATACTAAAGTTTGTATATTTGTTAGTTATTCTTTCATGAAAAAACTACTAAGCGGATTTGAATAAAGCAAAATACTTCTCACCCTGAAAAAGAAATTGGTTTCCTTGCGATAGATTTTATGTGGGCACAACACACTAGGTAAACATAAGACAATTTTTGTTGTAGCTTTCAGTTCTACTATTTCGTTTCCGACTAAATCCACGAAAACACAAATAAATTCTTCTCAGGATTATTACATTAGCATACACTAATCATCCGCGTGAAGCTGTGGGTAGTGTAACGTGAGCTACAGGCCACTGTGGAACGTTTAAAATCGTTTACAATGTTTTGTTTTACAGTCTTCTTATAGCAGAGGGGATTACCGACCAGCCGGAACCGTTGATTGACTACCGAGTCACATAAACATTTTTACTCCCTCCCCCGCCCCCAATGGGGCACAGGACCTTCACAAGCCGCTCCATGTATTACAGTATATGACACCAATAAGGCGCTTAATGGGGGAGGATTATGTGCAGCAGTTGTTGATGACGATGATAGCCATCACTTCACGCCAGTGCTAAGCGAGCACGCGCGCATCGCGAGTTACAATATTGAATAATTTTTATTGGTAAATGAGGTTAGTACAAACTTAATGAAATCGATAAAGTTTTTTTTTATTTTAATCTCTTTCACGTCATTTGCTTACAGAAAATGTTAAAGGAAGAATGAAAAATGTTTAAAAACTGTTAGAGTGGAACACAAAGGAATGTACCTAGTCTTTAGTATTCCATCAATATTTTTATAAAATATTTTCTCCTTGATAATTTTAAGGAAGCGACAGAGATGGAGCATATTAATGTCGCCATTTTGCTTTTTTATTTTTTTATTAAACCGATAGTTATTATTTTATCAATGTAAAATAATAGATATCGGATTATACCAGTCTAATAACTAGCAGCGCCCGGCGGTTTTATCCGCGTAACATTGTAAAATTACATGTCGTAAGCGTCGCCGCCTCAGTGGTTGGATATCCAGAAATCGTTTCTTAGTGCTCACTTATATCATGAAAGGAACCTTCTGCCAAATTTCAAGTAGAGACCAGGTACAATAGCTTCAACTGTCAGTCGTTCAATCAGACACTTGATTACGGAAGAGTTTTATAGTATCTAGATAATATTTAGCTGTTGAATTAGGCATACACGACCTAGTTACCTCTCGCAATCGACGTAAGGTGCAAGCACAGCTGTAATATGTTATAGAAGAAATAGTACCTTCACGCCTGTTATCCCGAAGAGGTTGGCGGAGGTGTGCTAGTACAAGCACACCCACGATTAGTCAGGGTACTAGGCCCATGATGTCATAGGTGGCAAACCTATGGCCACTTCGGGCACATTCCAATCCCAGACAATGTAATGCGTGTTATGTTATAGATTTCAGTGTCTGTCGGTTGCCCATTGGGGGATACAGTGCAGGCGGGTAAAGCACGTGCATAACCTCTATGCGGATGTTTATTGACGTTGCTTATTGCTTATTCTATTCAAACTAGGTCTCTGTCAGGCGTCAGCTCCGACACGCCAATGGAGAATGAACTTGTTATTTTGAGGCGAAGGTGTTGCAGAGACGTAAATTTCTGACGAGCAGCTGACGCAGTGTTAACATTATCGGGTAATGTGACAGATCGCTGGTTTAGCCCTGTCCCGCGTTCGATTCCCGCTCTGGGTATGGATGACTATGTGTTATATGTACTTCTATAATAAAAATTCTAAATAACATTTCTTAATTTAATAAAAATATATTTCTGATGTCTAGCACCCGTAACACAAGTGTCTGAGGTACTTAGGGGACGGGGCTGGATTAGCGAAGTAATAAGTCCAAAGATGTTATTATTATTAAATGGCGTAACCTTTACGCACGACCGCTCAGTTACCTACTGTTTCTCACAAATTTATTCGTCAATTTTTTTCCATATTGCGAATTTAGTAGTGAAATGAAATGAAAATGTTTTTATTAAAAATAGGATTATAAAAATTACTTTTTGAACGTCAGTATAAACAAGTTTATTTTTTTACGGAGTGTCCAGTGGGACAGTATGGCGATGATGTAAAAAGAAAGTTATCAGTTGGTTTTTGCTGGGCAGCGGACATACAGCGGGCGGCGGGCGCCAGCGGCGAGCGGTGCCGTTTAATAACAACCGTCGTCGCAACTTTTATATTGCTGGAGTATCATCTCGAGCTCAGATATATCGCACAATAAATTCGTATGTTTTATTGCTTTCACGGGCAACGAGCTCGTGGGCCACTGGTAGCAAGTGACTAAACCAGATGTGGCATTGCGCTCCGACGATGTCAGATTGGACTGACTGACTGGCTGTGTTACCACATGATACGCAACAGCATCAGCCATTTTATTCCGTTTTGTTTGTGAATAGCTTGTAGCCCATTTGAGGGGAGGGGGAGAGGTGGAACGCACATGCTTGACAATAATGCGGATGTCTTTGGGCGTCGGTAGTCGTCAAAAGTCTCTTATTTCTCGTTTTCCCGCCTATACTAAAATTAACAGCATAAGTTTTAATCGTGCGGATGGATATTAATGGGCGTCAGTGATCACCAGATGTGTCCGAAAATGTGGATGTTATGATTGCGAGAGGTACCTCCTACGTCGACCCGAACGGACGCAACGGCGCTATCGCTAACAGAGTAATTGTGACATCATCGTCTTTTCAATTTCATTTTATTTGTTTCTATCATATTTTATAAAAAATAAAGAACTGTCCATTTTATTATTTAATAAAAATGACTCGTTTTAGAGAGTTGAAAATGAATAGACAAACTTAACGTTACTTCGATTTAATAACTAATTACCAGCTTTTTAACGCTCGTAATGTTTTCGGGGAGATAAGTTTGAACTCACCACCATCTACTATATATTAGGGGGCCGGTGTTCTATAAAACATGAGCACATCTCTTAAAAGATGAAATTACTGCGCGACGACAGCGGCGCGGCCCCTGTGCGAATCGTTCATGAATGTTTAAATCCGCGGCGTCTAGACACACTTACATTTATTGGTAAGAAACACATATAAGATGGACCCCTTCAATTTTTTTTGTTGACGCGGGGAAACGCATTTACGCGCCTTCACCGGCCCTGGGTGGGGTCCAGTGGTGTGTGGGACTCGCAGCACATGATAGTGCCGAATACCCACAAAAACCACCGCGAGTTTCATCAGTGCCGCCCTTGGTGAGGTGCCCCGGAACTACAATCATCAGGGCACCTCGACGGCTAGTCAACCCACTAAAGAACTCCACCTCCCCAAATGGGGTTGCCTAGCACTACAGGACAACCCCACCAACTTTGGGACGGTGCAAAGGGGTGAGGACCCATCCTCGCCCCTAGCCCCATGCGCCACCTCCTGTTGCTCTTAGATCCACTCTTCTTGTAAGGGGGGTACCCCTTGAGAGTGGACCTAGTACCTAGTAGTGGACCTTCTTGTAAGGGGGGTACCGAAAACAATTACTTCTTCTGATCTTTAAACCCCCTCTTCTTATAAGAGGCGTGCAAAGATCACCCTCGATTTAATTGTCTTCGCCTGGGTTCGCCCCAGGCTACTAAGCCCCACCGCCACGACAAGGCTTGAACCGTGGTGGGGACACTGGACCCCCTTGCCATCGGCTTTTCGATAAATAGATAATGAAGGGCAGGCTTTTAAGGCTTGACTGTTTTCCTGTGAGTTCTGTCCCGACACAAAGTGTGATGGAACTGGTGAAGATATCCCTCCCTCGAAATAATATATTATCCACACGCTACACTCCACAGAAAGCCTCCAAAAACATCAAATAAATTTGAAAAATTGATATCCAAAAATATGTATTTTAATTTCGGCCTAGTAAACATTACACGTTACGAAATGACGAATAACTCAATGTATGACAGAACAAGGTCATTAGATACGGCTAGTTGTCAAACATTTCTGTACACACAATACAAGGACTTCTATATTTTTCCATACCCTTGGCTACGTTATAGAAGTTTTCATAAGGACCAGTAACGTTTCAGAGTATGGTATTATAACCCATGATCACCAGAGATAAAGTAGGATTGTAAAGTTAAAGAATTTTTCAAACATTCAATGCAAACAAACAAACATCAAATGTTTCGTCTTTATAATGTTAGTATAGGTTTCGGGACCATATAAAACGCCAACACACTTGTAACAGCACCAGCAAAGGGATACTTCGCGCTCATGTGCAACCGGTGAGCAGCGATGAAAAAAATTTGGGTTTCGAGCGGCATGTGGGTGCCCATTGTAAGAGGTGGGCTAAAGAAAAGGGAAGCAAGAAAAGTCTCATCATATTCAACTGCTGTGTAGTTACAACTATGTTAAGTGGCCTTTGATAGTCAATAATCCGACTGCTCATTTGCCTCCCCATGCAATACAAATATTTTTCAAAACACGCGTTGACAATTGATGTCTGCTGACGTCGTGTGTCTGCTGAGCGCGTTCCTGGTGTGGGGTTAAGGGGTAGCGCCGACCCCATGGCAATATAATTTACCTTACATTCGTTATGTGTTGTAATCGCTGGCCGGGGCCTCCCTTATTGTGGCCGGTCACGCGACGGGCCAAATAAACACAAATGGGGGACACTTAATGTTTTGTCGTTTCGATTGAGATAATGATTGTACAGTCATTAAACGAAGACAACGGAATATATAACTAATTATTTTCAACGGAAGGGAATAGTTTCTACCTGCACCTTATTTGTATATTTAAACATTATACAAAACAAAGTCCCGGAAAGCGGCCAGTCTGTATGTCATAGATTTTCTCAAAATCTATTAAACGGATCTGCACTGAACATCTGAAACATCTGAACCCACACGGTTCTCCAATGTGTACAGCGATCCCCGAGGAAGGTTTTTGTGTATAATTTGTTTTTGTTGTTGTGAAGTCGTGGCGGATCACTAGTCTATACTAATATAATACAGCTGAAGAATTGTTCTTTGTTTGTTCGACGCGCTAATCCCTAGAACTACAAGTCGAATTTGAAAAATTATTTATGTGTTGGATTCTGTATTCCTGAGGAAGGTTAGAGGCTAAATACCATGACGTCACAATCAGTAGGATCGGAATTACGAAGGTGAAACCGCGGGACGATTTCTTTCCCTGAAGGTTCTGCATCAGATGTTTCAGTGTTCAAAACAAATTATACCCTGTATACCCTGTATATCAAATATGCTGAACAGGATCATTAGGTACATAACAAAAAAAGACCATACAAATACGTCCATTAGTTCCGGAGATAAGCGTGTACAAGCTGACAAATTTTTTTCTTCAATTTTTTTCCCTACCACTGTTTCCTTATCACCATATTATTATTATTTTTGAAAAATATTTAATGTAAAAATAAATGTGTCGGCCCTTTATATTCTGTTGTATTATATGTATATATGTATATATATATACTAATATTTATGTTGTACTGTATTCAATGCTTGAGGCATATCGTATATGGTGGGGCATATAAACGCAGATACCCACTAACTAGACAAGTTGTTACAAGAATGACAAATTCTACTCGGAGGTTCGTGGGCGACGGCAGTCTTCAAAAGGCTCCTATTGCTCGTTTGCCTACTATACTTTTATATAATCAAGTGTTTGTATGGTGATATCATATGTGGGCAGAAGTTATGTAATTATACTAATACAATAGATCTTACGTTTTAAGTAAAGTGTTAAAAGGAAAGTTAAAAATGGGAATTTTAAGTATTTCCTCTCTGGAACTATCTGTTAGCATGGGGAAATATTTTTGCAAACAAAATTATAATTCTCAATATAATGCTTTAGAAATGAGAACTGGAAACAATATAACTCTGAAACCGACCGCCCAAAGTGAATTGTTTGATAATGAACCTCAATTAATATTAATTTAATACAATCGTTGATACGCGTAATGAAATGTAAATAATACCTCTGAATCACACAAGCGGAGAACATTCGCAATAATTTTCCGGCCCAATTATAATTATCTTTAAATAAACACAAACACTTAAATGTGATCGCAGATTAAAAATAAACCACTTGAGATTTGATGCAACATGGCGGCCGGTATAGTGCAAGAGCTGGTACACATTTTGAGTGACATGTTTCAGGCATTATTATAGGCTGATCAAATATTGTTAGTTATGATGTTGATGAAGATGAGGCATCAATCTATAGCCGTCCGCTGTTGAACGTACGCCTCCCCCATTGAGTGCCAACCATACCGATTATATAGCCATGCATCCATATTTAGTTATACCATAAAAAATATCCCGGCCAGGCTAAAGGATCAGGGGCATCATACACTTTCTCATACACACCTCAGTGAGCTAAATACCCATTGGAAGGGTCGGTCTTTTATGAAATACATAACTGTTTTGGAGATAAATACTACTGCCTTGTCCAAATATCATGTTCTTTTTAAATTTAAAATATCTTTTAATAAAATCAGCTTTTTCTAGCTTTTCACCAAGTCTTAACGACCTGGCATTTCGATATTAATAACAACACTTATATCACATGTTCCCACCAGATCTCTTACGGGCTAAAAGGGGAGCGCCGAGCGCCAAATCACGGTGATCATACTACTCACAATTTAAATCTATTTCATTATTATTGCAATACATATAATTTTAATAGATTATGTATTAGAAACATTGTACCAAGATGATTCAATTTTTTTCACCCAAAAATGCAAAATAATGACTTTAAAGCTACTTTTACTGTACTTTGTTACATTTAATCAAACTAATCAGTAAAACTTCTTAATTCCCCACACACGTTACGCAAAATTTTACCAGCTCTCGTACTTATTATACAATAATAGTGGATCACTCGAACGAGCGAGAAAAATGATTGCATTATAATATATTTGGGGCTGATTGATGGGGTGTGATGTACCAGATACGGCTGCAAGGGTCATGGTGCCGGGATGGATAAAGTTGTAACAACAAAGTATACGCACTACATGCGCGTATGTGAATAAATAGTACATATTACAATAAAATATTTAACGGATTTCCCGACTTTGCACGGATATTTCCACAAAATATGACAAAGTTCATTGATTGAGATTACATTTTATTTTCGGCGTCATTAACATTGCACGTTAACATTGCAACAAATTCAACTTAAGACAAAATAACGTCTGCCCGGTCAGCTGGTTGTCAATAATTTCTGCAGCTATTTTGGGATTTATTCTCATTTTCTTTGGTTACGTTATCGATGTTTTCATAATGAACTATAACGTTTTAGCCCATTTTCATCAGAGATAATGTAGGATTATATTTTCCTTATAATATTAGTAGATTATTATATATGCCCGAGATTTCAGATGCTTTCCAGCAGCTATGGTTTTTTTTGCATTGAGAGAAGTTGTTCCGATTAACACAAAAAGTATTTGTTACTATTTTATACCTTGCTGCGTCGAGAGGTTGCTTGGTCTTGTATTGATCATATTTATCACCAGGTTCTAATCAATATTACATATATTTATTTGGTTTACTTTGTGTGATTTGTGTGATCTTTACGGCGATATGAGCTAGAGAAACGTCGGTATAGCGTCCTACTGTGCGGAGAGCCTTGCGCGTCTTCCGTTACCAAACAAACCTAACATAGGGGATGCAGCCCCGGGCCAAAGACCCATAAGCTCTACAAAGGACCACATCATATTGCCCAATCAAAAACATGTTTTACTTGTTTTGTTGTTTATTCTTTGCAGAATGTCCAAATAAATGTCTTGTGTATATTTTTGCATAGACGTACTTTAGAATCTTGCATGCTGCAAGTCCCCGTTTCTACGTGTACGGGTAAAAAGTTAGACCGAAACTTTATCTTAACGTCCAAAGTAGCTTTTTAATAAGTATTCAAGTCGGGCCAAGGTGTAAGATATTTCCGATCCCTCCTTTTCCTATCGCGTCCTTTCCTAAGGAACTATTCAGCGGGTTGCGGCCTTTTCAGGCTTTACGATTTTTTAAATCGCGACAATTTGAGCCTTCTTCTTGTTGGGCTACGTGAGCGTGAGGCACTTTGGTTCGTGCTAGTGGAATTCCACGATCGGACGAATCACTAACACGAGAAGAAGTCACAATTTACTTGCAAAATATACAATTGGCACTTGGCGTGATGACGTCACATCCGCATACGAATATCGCAAGTGTGAGCACATGCAATCTGCACTGGAAGTGGGTTAGCATCAGAAATGGCGCGAGTGCAGCAATCCCGTCGTATTCCGCTCGCAAATGAACCGCCCGCCAGTAACTCAGTTACCGTGACCCATTTAGCGAGCTGCGATTTGTTCGTGTGATTGATTTTACGTTGCTAGTCGTGTGGCGCGGTTTTGCCCCGCCGTTTTTGATTGTGGACGTGGTGGAAAGTTGATAGCGGCCTTCTATACTATAGCTGGTACATACAAGCTGTTTACAATAGTTTACAAAGTTGTCAAATTTTAAAAATTACACAAAATGTATTAGAGAGATACTACAATAAAAGTACTTTTACGGATTTTACAGAAACCATGGTTGCTGTAAAGCTTTTAAAACGTTGTGCTAGATAAATAATTAAATAAACCGTGATAAAATCCGTAAAAGTAGCATTATTGTAATGAGTAACATTCGCGTAAACTTAAGACATCAATATATTAGAGAGAAATTCGTCTGGGAATTCGTGTCGAACTCTACTTAAAAAAAATGCATTAATATGAGCCGGTGTCAGGAATCTTCGCAACCGGCGCCTTTGTATAAACAGAGTTATGAATGTGGTGGAAGCAAGGTAGGTTTGTAATGTGTGCATATCCCATTAGGGACCTGGCGTGGAAGTGTGTGCCTGTTGTTGTAGTTAATATAATCCAGACTTTAGTATCTTAGAATTAATTATAGAAGAATTTAGCACATATGATCGCCACAGTACGTTTTGATCACGTAATAACGTCGTGAAGTGACGGTAGACAAAGCCAGTCGTTCGGTGCATATATCTATAAAAGCTTTATTTGGAATCATAGAACTGCAGAGTTATAAAAATTATTTTAAAGAAATTCTAACTTAATTTCCTAATAGTAACACCGTGTGTGTTTTGTTCGGACCTGAACTTATACTGTGGAAGCGAAGAGAATCCCAATAAAGACTCATCGGATTGCTATGAGAGCTCGTCTGACGAAGAGACTAGATTTTGGGTCGATGTAGAGACCTACAACTCTCCCTCCCACAGATGGGAGAGATTCATCCCGATATGAGAGTGTTTGCAACAGCAAATTTAAGTATTATTATCATGGTCGGAGGTCCCTCCTTCCCCACTCTGACGCCTGGGGTAGCTCGCACGCGGTAAGTAAATCGAGCGCTGCGACGAGACAGTCACGTTTCGTATGTCTGTAGTAGCAAGAGAGAGAGAGAGAGAGAGAGGTGCGAGCACATATTTTCTTGCTTTCTTTCGCCTCGGGGCCGACGTGAACGTTTGGCTCATGGAGGGAATCATGACTGGGGGCATGTAGCCCCTTCACCCTCAGACGGATAACAGAACTCGTCCGCAGTAGTCTCGGAATACCTAACCGATACGGCGGTATTATTTGAGTGAGAAAAATCGCGAAATGTATTGGAATTATATCCTATTCTGATGCTGTCGTTCGGACTGTTCGTAGTCGAACGTGTGCGCTGTTGTCTAACTTGACGATTGTCTGTCCCGGGGCATGTCTGCGTGTCCCTGCACCGGGTGTGCCGTGTCGTGTCTGAGAGTGTGTTTGCTGAAAGTGTTTGACAGTAGTAGTGTGGTCGTGTCTGGGACGATGACCGATGGTTGTCACACAGTTTGGATCATAGTCCACTGCTTTCGTAGCAGAGGGTTGGGGTGATGAGGCACCCGATCGAAATACTCAGATTTCTCAATCTTTAAAGTGACCTCTGATAGAGGACAATTCTAAGACCTTGTGTAGGTCGAGAGATACGTATCACGGATAGCCGGTGGCCATTCGCAAGAAGTAATGTTGTACTTTTTGCAAAATCTCTACGTGAGAGGGTCGAGCTTGAGCGAATACTACGCTGGAATTCGGCAGTATCGGGCGGATAGAGACATTGTAGAGCGTAAGCTTGTTTCTAAGAGATATCTTAGTTTTTGCATTTAAACTGATAAAACTTATAGAAGACGTACCGCGCTTTATTACTGACTTTGGTTGTATTCTCTAAAGGTGAGAGTACGATCAAGAGTGATTTCGATATAGTTCACAGAATTTATTCGGTGTATTTCTGTGCTGTAGAGGGTTACTGGGACCATGATGCTTCTAACATTCCTGTGCCTAGTACCTCCGACAACAACGCCTCCGAAGCCTATAGCTCTACTCTTGTCAGAGTTGACTCTTTTCAGTGACGTCCACTGGAGATTAGCGTGAGAATCCCTTACTGACTTTAGACTCGTGTAAAGGGTGGTAACATCTGCGATCGCCAGCTCTAGCCTGGGATGGTGCGGGATATCGCTAGTGTAGTATAGGTTATACAAGGTTGGGGATAATACAGAGCGCTGGGGTACTCTGGCTCGGAGGGGGCGCTAGGAGGACGGTGTCCCCTTAACCCGTTATCTGAAGTGCTGGTTAGATATGCAGTTCTCAATAGTCTATCTGGCGTTTCTAGACGATACAGTTTGCAAATCAGGCCTTCGTGCCAGATTTTCTCAAACGCTTTTGCCACGTTGAAGAAGACGGTGCAATTCGGGTGTTTATTTTTACGGTTTAATCCGTTCAGTACATATTCCGTGAGGCGGTGTACTTGTAACGGACACTCACCCACCTCTCGGTATACTGAGCAAATCATGGGAGATGCACGGGGGTTTGCTCACCGGCTCTTTTCCCCTAACGTGCAACTCTTGACTCCCTACACATTATTTAAGTGCCCTCTCGTTATTTCACTCTCCCCTTTCTGGGGCCTGACACCACAAATATAGAAGTTGTCATCGGCCTCGTCAGTCCTGATTATCTCGATGCAGCTATGTCGTTATCTATACTTCCTCTTCGCATGTCATGTATGCGCAAATGCCTTCAATTGCCTAAAGCTCTGTTCCGTTGCGACCAAATTCTGATGATAGACTGGGCCCACTGTATTACTGGCTTTCTCGCCCAACAAAACCGCATGCAGCTAGCACCGTCTATGTGTACCCCAAGCACCTTGGTCACAAATACACTCGCGATCGAGGCACCGTTCGTCCTAATGGTCGGTACATGTAACGGACAGCCGTAGTCGTGGTGTAATGTGAATTGCTGATCTATGAAGACCTCTTTATCCCGTACTCTATCTTTGATGCGTGCGAGGAGAACTCCCATAGGGCCTGGCTGACGAACTGATGTGACTTATTTGATGGTCGCTTGTGGGCATGTTCTATGCTTCATGCCTATGCCGCCTCCACCAGTGGGCCACCCCCAAGTAGCACAAATGGCTACATACAGCATACCTAAAGTATACAAAAAAACTTAGCAGTATTTATTTTTTTTTCATTACTAAGGATAGTAGTAGCCGTAGATAACCGCATTATTTGTATGCATGTGATACCCTCGTTCCTCCCCTCCAAAGGGCCACGTGAAACTTGCAGATCACAAGCCGGCTCAATTCGGCTAAATGTAGTGTGATACTACCTCTTACTGGACGATAATGATGTAAAGAAAATATTCATCGCATCGCTCACTGTTCTGCGAGCTATAAATAATAAGGTAAGAGAAATTCACTTTCGAAATTACAGGGCGAATTGAGTATTTGAAGTTTGAGGCGGCGCAGGCGGATAGTTGTGTACAAAGACGGGGGAGGGGCGGGGGCGCGTGTTCCATAGCTTATGTGTTTTATCTGCCTCACAAGAGGACTGTACTAAACTTTAATGGCAGGACACATGACGTGGATGTCAAGTAAATTAGATAAGAAAACGAATAAGTAAGCGCTTAGGTTCGTGACATGTTTGAGAATACCTTTTGTGAAACGTATGCTAATATATGTTTTGTATACGCACGTATTAGTATTCGTTGCTGACTGTTTCACATTATCAAACTCAAGAAACATCGACTACAACCCTGATGTAATAATTAGCAAGCAAGGATTGGGCTCCTGTGCTGCAATCCCCTGCTACTCGCAATGCAACTATAACATAATAATAAATTGCGTTATGAGATGCTTCGCTGGGGGCGTCGCTAGACTCATTGGATTATGATTTGTCGAGTTGTATTCAATTAGAAATGTATTTCTCGATTGGGCGGATCCGAGCATTCGATTACGAAGGCCAGTCGCGGAGCGCCCGGCTGAAAAATTCTCAACTAATAAACGTGCAGAAGTCGTCGTTCGCAATAATGCAGCTGCTTTTGATACTGATAATAGATATTTTTAATAGCCTAAAATGGTAAACGAGTTGTCCTATGCCGCATTGTGACGCAGAATAACGTGTCTCCGCGCCACCACTGGGTGGAATCCAGTGGTGTGTGCGCCTCGGGGCACAGTGCACTGATTTAATGATAGTTTATATAGGGATAGATAGAAAATTGACAACATTTTTTTTTAATTGATAAAAGCAACTGTGTCTAAATTACAAGTTGTTGTCAATTCAGGTAAATAACTCTCGAACCAGTTGTTCGTCCACTAATTCCATTACTTGGTATCTGTACGGATAAATGAAAGGTAACCAACATCTCGACAATTTAAAAGGTGTTTAAGTAATTATTGTTTAACCTTTCATTTGGACACAATATAGATTCCCGGAACGAACCATAGAGCTAGTGTGCATTTTTGTACTTTGAATTAATATTTAGATTATTTTCTCAATCTGTATTAATGTGCAGAGTGAGAAAATTTGCGATGTTGCAGCATCATGCGCAAGAACCATGTTATCCGTATCTTTTCTAAAGGTAGTGTCGGTTTACTTTTGTAATGTTAACTTTCCGATTAGATGAGGGAAAGATACAGAGAGAGAATAATATCGAGCGAGTAGAGAGTGAGTTTGTGACTGGGCACACTCTAACATGTACTACAACATACCGGTAATGAGACTGGACCTCAAACGACTTTTGCCTAGTAACATTTATCAGTTGTTTAAATCTGCAAATATGGCTACTGAATCTGCTGACGAAACTGTAAGCCAATCTCTCCTAGATCTAATAAGACGACATTACCGGGAGTAGCACTCGAGGATACCTCGACAGGTCGGGGTGCGATGTTTTAATTTAGCGTCGATCGCTCGCCTCGCCCCAGTCAATATTATCAGATGAGTAACTCAGATTGCCCGGCTCTGTTAGATCTTGTGCGAAGAGAGGACGGTCATTACATGCACAAACGGAAGAACAAATATTACCTTAGTGTTTGTTTTGACATTCTTACTCCATGTGCTATTAAAAGCAGTGCTCTGTGTATATGTATATGTTTACTACCAACGTATTGCTTCTTTCAGGCGATTGTTTCTAAACTTGGAAAAAGTGTGCTTCTAATTCTAAATATGGAAATTTTAAAAGGTGTCCAACGGAATGAGTCGATTTATTAACATAAATAAGTAGCTACGTGGTCGGAATTGAGAAAAGGGAAGGGACTTGTTACCCCAAGGGGAAATAACGCTACCATAAAAAAACGAGTCTTTTCTTTTCTTAAAAATGTACCCTAATTCATAGAAGGTATTACGTTCAATTATAACGAAAGTCCTTTTAAAAAACGACTGCTCAATTTTTTTTGTGGCATTGTATTCTTATATATAGCTTTTTTATGATAGCTTATATGGCACGCACGGATTAAACCAACCACCCTTATAGAATTTGCAAAATCAATAAGAAAATAAGGAAAATATCATCTTCGCCGACCTTCACAGTTTCTTGCAACCGGATATCGCAACAATATAAGTACGATTAAGCTATAAATGCCAATACAGAAACATTTTTCTGTAAAAAATACCAATATCAATCCGAAAAGAAAACAACGGACGGGTAGCTGGAAAAAAGAGAATTGCATAAACAATCTGAACTAGACTGTACAATAGTCTCAAAACAATTCGACGCGGACACAAAAACAACCATTGCTTACGCCAGAGCAACTCTACATTGTACAATTTCCCGCCAACGATTGGATAATGGCGACCGGAAATGGATTCGCCGATGACGTCACATCACTTCCGGCGTTCAATAGAGCCTATTTAGTGTTCCGTGAGCATGCCTCTCCGTACATTAATAATTTCCGTGAGACTTAGTCGAGACTCGACGTTACAGATTCTTTAAGTTTAAGTATCGCACGCCACTTCGTACGGGTTTTACATTTTGGAAATATATAAATGGATAAATCATATTTGTATATTTTTAACATCGGATTGTATTTTCTGACCTCTTTTTTTATTTATAATGGACTTTGTTGAGATACGACTATATAGGCCAATAGTGAAAATTACAAAAATAAGGACAAATTAAGGTAATCACATTCTTAGCCCTAAGTCAATTAGTGTATGTGTCGTAGTCGTTTTGTACATATCGCCGTATATCATTACGGCTAGCCATTATCAAAATTAGGGCCGTTTCGTTTTTTGGCGGGCTAAAGATTAGCCGGATTGTCATTGACAGATATTTTTCGTTCTCGACGTTTAGCCTCATTAAATCTCTCGATTTTAGGCAGTGATAGTGAGCGATACAAGTATGAAATTGGGCTAAGTGTTTTTAGTCAAAATAACTAAATTGCCTGACCACAAAGGCTCAGACGGGAGCTACGATCCCGCATAAACCGTTGAACCTATGGGCATATTCTCTTTATTTCTACAATCGACTCCATTGTTGTTGTCGTGTCAAGCCACGCCGCGAGTGTTAAATTTAAGAACTAAAACGTGTCAATAAGGCAGATTATGATTAATTTTATTTCACTAAGTCTAGATTTATTGATTATAGTATAACACCGAACTCTTTCTGGCGCAATTTCACTCAGACGTATTCATTGTTGCTAATCGTTGGTCCGCCACAAAATAAAACAGCACTGCTTTGAAAAAGGCTAGACGTAATGAAATACAGCGATATAGACAATCCGACTGCGACATATATACACAAGCACAGTCCGTCGTGAGACAAGCATGTTCAGCTAATGATCTTGAGATCTCGGGTTCGAAATCCGGACCAAGGAAGTGTTATATTGATTTTTGGTGTTTATTGCATAATCATATCTTTTCAAGGTTCCGTACTTCTAAAGGAAACAATGGAATCTTTATAGTATCACTTATTTGTCCTTCTGTCTGTCGAGACCTTTTCCTCGGGTACGCATGGAGGGATCATTCTGAAATTTAAAACAAACAAAATGTTTAAAACCCTGAAATATCATACTTGTTAGTCATTGTAATCAAAAGATACGGCCATTTATGCCCACACTTAACTATTTTATTCGTTTTATGGTAACTAGGTACCGATTGTGATTCGTCAATAGTCATTGTTTTTCCCCTAGGGTGTTACTGGAAATCTATGCCGGTGAACCGAAGTTCACCGACGTGAGCCGAGTGCCTTTCAGTGCTACTCACATTACACCACTTTTTTATATAGTGTATAGGGGGACAAACGAGAAATTGGAGCCCTTTTAGGACTACCTATACCCATGAACGTCGGCATAATTACTATGCCGATGCGTTGCCCTCCCTTTCACCATCACCCCAATGGGCCACCGGCTACTCACAAGCCGCACGAAACATTATACCTTCGATGTCACTTTACGGCGGTATCGAGAGAGCGAGAGGTACCTCTCTGGTCATGCCGGCCCAATTCCGCTGCAATGCAGCGTGGTATTACCTCTTACTAAAAACTGTGCCACTGTGCGTGCATAATGCACAGGCTACATGCACCTACTTCAATTGTGTTTTTTGAGTACCAGTTTTTGTCTATATGTATCAATTGTCTTTTACTTAATAAGCCTTAAATAAATTTATTTCTATTCTGTTTCTTATCTTAGCTAATACGAGTCATTATGATGAATGCTCGCATCCACTACAATCATTTTGCGAGCTCTGAGAGAGCGAAAAAGCTACGTGTAGCTTGTAGTCATGCTACAGCGTCGTGCTACGGCGTAGCCTACATGAGGTGGCGTAGCAAGGCCACGGCGACACAAGAGTGCTACGGTGATGTACCGAGATGTGTATGGAAAAAAAGAGCAGTCTTATGGAGAGCGCACTGCGAAATGCAGATACACGGACTGAATGCGGATAGACACGGACGAGCCTTTTATAGTATAAAGAGGCAAACGAGCAGTTGTCACCACAAGGACAACCGACGCACATGGAGATAAGCATAATTATTATCTTTTCCTTCTTCTAGCCAATGTGCTGTGGGAATGGGTTAGGTTAACCGCCCCGCTCGTGGCGGTCTGATTTGGCCACAATGCTATATGACACTATCAAATTTATGAAATGAGTATATTGAAGAGCTTTAAGGCGACCTACTGTTTACAAAAACAAATCTACTCATTAAAGATCAGTTGTCCGTAAGTAAAGTTGTTAAAATGACATTTGTCACGGCCGTACGTCGCGAGTCGTACGCCGCGCGCCACACGTTGTATGCCGTACGTGGTACGCCGCGAGCCGCACGCTGTACGTCGCACGCCGCACGCTGTACCTCGCACACCGCACGTGGCACATCACATGCTGTTTGTACAAGTCATACATATTCATAAAACTCCATATTGATGTGTTTGCGCAATGATATCGTCTGTCCGTGTTTTGTTTTTGTGTTGCTTCATTCAAATTATGTGCGCCGCAAAATTATTGTTACGGTACATGCTAAATGGTACGGCTCTTCATTGTTTGTTTTAGTTTGGATTTTTTTTAGTTTACATAAATTTTTGATGTTGTGAGTAGAAAATAATTACGGTTATGTCAATGTTGCCAAGTAAATGATGTGCCCGTAAAAATATGGTGATGCTTATTTTACAGTTTGAGAGATATCAAGTCTCATATGTAAATCAATATAATTATGTTATATATTGCTCTGCTGCATAAGGCTGGTTTGACCCCGGAAGTACCTCACGCTCACATGCCGACAAGTGACTGCTGAGATGTTGCGTTTCCTACGGCTTGTGACTTTCCAGTGGCCCATTGAAGGAAAAGAGGGCAACACATCTACATATCAATTATATGTGTATGCTTTTTTATATAGTGTAAGGGGACAAACGAGCGATCAGAGCCCTTTTACGACTACCGACACCCATGAACACCAGCATGATTATTATGCCGCTGCGTAACCCTCCTTTTTACCTCCCTCTAATGGGCCACCGGCTACTCACAAACAGCACGCTACGCGACACAGTAGGTGTCACTTTACGGCGGAATCAAGTGAGTGGGAGGTAACTCCCCGGTCGTGCCGGCCCAATCAATTACAGGTGTGATCACTAAACGGCTCGTACTGCACGCTTTGTCCCTTTTCTATAAAAAGAGCCTTGTCGCCTGTGTGGACGGAGCCTAACGGATTGTATCGCGTTTTGCTAAGTAATATTTTACAGTGGCACAGTATCGTTGCACTGGCTGTTACTGCAGCCATTTCAAATAACTATTCAAACCATGGTTTTAATCCATTCAGAAACATTACAACACTGATAAGACCGTAAGTAAAAACGTATTAACGATATCTTGTTTTGTAAATAGCTTTGATGTAAGTATTGTTCCACTGTTTATTTTGTAAATAAATCTTGTTGATGTTTAAAAATATTGTTTGTTTGTTTCAGGTAAGTACCTACCAACGAATTGAATAATAATTATGAAGATACGGTAATAATGGTATATTTGGTAATTTATATTTTTCTGTAAAAGGGACTATCCACAGTTGTGTCGCGCGTAGGTCTGGTCTTGTGCTAGTCGCTAAATGAAAGAAATTCATTTTTGGAGACAGTTTTGGTGGTTGAAATCCATTAATTCATGCCAACTTCAGAGCAAGAATTATTTAGCACTTCAACGATAACACTGCCGGTGGTGTAGTCGTAGCGCCATCTTGTATTGTGACTCTTGTGAGGAGTTCTTACTTCGTGTACGTACTATAGTTGGTTATAGTCAATCATTTTATTTTAATGAAATCTTTGTACCTCTCTCTGTAAGTAGTGTCCACACCTGAAATAGACCGGTTCCATTTACCAGCACCTATTGCAACGACAGCTCTCCTACCACTCCAGGTTCATTTTTCATGTGCACTTCACTTCTAGTCAATGTGATTTTCTACAAGACATACCTACAACGTTAGGGATTCTTAATCTATTTGGAATTTTTGGTGATAACATGTCATATTATAAGTGCCAATCGCCTCTTTTGGAGTTATACTTCTTTTGGCGCGTTAGTGGATACATGATGAGTGTAAATTTTTACGATGCGCGCGCACACCGTCACTAAAAGCCGACATCCTGAAGTTTGCTGTAGTCAACATTTCAGTTTATCAAAACAATTACTAATGCGTTAAAATAAAACTTTAAATGTTAAATGGCTTTTCCTGTTGTTAGTGTAAAAAATCTTTAAAAAAATATATTTTTTAAAAGATTTTTTTTCTTACGCCAAAGAAGTCATGACTTGTAACGTGTGTACAGAAGTACATACACACTTTATTTTCTATAACGTATGAAACATATCGAGCAATCAGTCTTTAAGTAACTTCAAGCGCCCATAAATGTTCACACAACCCGAAGCGATGCTCCTGCACCTTCTCTTTAATTTGTTTTCTCCGGGCCGATCGATACGCGACACGCGTTCGCAAACGTTTCCACTGATTCAAAGTCGTCAGTAAGCTTTTAGCTGCTCGAGGATAACCTTTCAATTAAAGTTAAACCGACCAACCTGCTTGCAGCTAAATACATAATATCGTGTCTTGGCACATGGGACGAAGATTTTCGTTCAGCAGGTAGTTGCATGCGAGTAGCATAAGAGCGGTCGCCTTCCCAACATGGTTCAAGCCTTGACGTGGTGGTGAGCTTAGTAGCCTGGGGTGAGCCAAGGCTTAGTAGCCTGGGGTGAGCCCAGGCTCAGTAGCCTGGGGTGAGCCCAGGCGAAGCCAATTGAACCTCTTAGGCTCTTATCAGAAGAATCAGAGAAGGGGCTCAAGATCAGGAGGAGGAATCGCTCTTTGTACCCCTATTATAAGAAGAGGGGACCAAAGAGCAACAGGAGCAGGCGCTTTTGCGCACGGAGCAAGGGGCGAGGATGGGAACCTCACCCCATTACACTGTCCCAAAGTCCATGGGGTTGCCCTGTAGTGCGGGGCAAACTCACCTGTGGAGGTGGAGTTGGTTTGGTTGGCTAGCCGTCGAGGTGCCCTGATGATTTGTTGTTGCGGGGCACCACACCAAGGGCGGCACTGATGGCACTCGCGGTGGTTTTTGTGGGTATTCGGCTCTGGAGGCGCGTAAATGCGTTTCTCCGCGTCAAAAAAAAAAGCTTC
>JAFELO010000069.1:787247-802700 GCA_017140195.1 Eumaeus atala
ACACACACACACACACACACACACACACACACACACACACACACACAGATAGAGAGAGAGAGAGAGAGAGAGAGAGAGAGCAGCCAACATTAAGTTGTCTATTCTACGCTGTGTCGGTTATTTCTACAATGCGCGAAGCGGGCGACGGCACCGCCACGAGGAGGCTCGCCTAAGGCACGCAAACGCTCACTTACGTAAGAGAAGGCTTCGCCGCAATCATTTGGACGGCACAAAGCCGAGATCGCATTCCGTCCCAGGTGCGCCACATCTAGGGTTTATTTGCAACTTAGCGTGGCAGCGTGCCAGTCGCGCTTTATTTACCTACCCGCTAAATATAGTTACACCTGCATTACGCGCCCGTGTGGGACCACAGTCTACACGAGTAGTATATAGATAAAGGTTCGTCAGCACTGATATTAATTTATTATTAGGGAAATACTTGTCGCGTGTGTACTTCTATAGACGCATTAGAAGTTATACTTCTTTAGCGGAACGAGACCAAAACCAAAGAGGTTGACCATATCTAACTTAACGGTTTTTCGTGACGGTGTGCGCGTCCTTAATAAAAAATTATTTTCTTATTTTTTTCCCTAATGCGTCAAAGGATGTAGAACTTGATCAACAAGAACACGCCTTCGTGCCAACTCCCTAATGTGTTGGGTAGAGACATGCGGATAACAATAATTATGTGAACAATTGTGTGGTGTTTTTTATTTTAATACATTTACGCCCAGGTAATGGGCGAGAGTTTCATCTGGACATTAAATAGGCATCTCAATTTGTAGTTGCTTTCTTAAGTTTGGGCCCTGTGTCTAAATGCCGAAGCATAATGTAAATGTAAGTCAACGGCTAGATAATTCTTACCAAAACTATTTTTTATAGTACAAACGAGAAATTGGAAGTTTTTGGTGATTATGCCTGTTAGACACTTTCATAACACTTATGAAGATGTGTTCACCTCCTTCCATCTTCCCTTTCAATTGGTCACCTGAAACTCGACGGATCGTGAGTTTAGACATTCCGTATCATGGCATGGTATTGCATGCAATGTATCTCGTACAAAAATTTTACTCCTGAAATTGATGAAATTTTTATGATGTAAGTATTTCTTCTTCTTTTAAAATCACTAAGAAAGATTTAAATGTGTTTTCCAAGACGCGGAATAAAAATAACTGGAAATGATTCCGATAATTTGAAGATTCGTAGAGAACATGTAAATTGTTATTGCGTTAATTGTTGTCATTGAGTTAATTGATGACAGACCCGCCGAGTTTGTATCGCCGGTTCTTCTCATGACAGTGTTAGGGTTGAATCAGATTATTTATTGACGTTAAAAAATATTTTTTATAATTCTATTTTGAATAAAAACATTTTCATTTCATTTCATAACTGTGGTTTAATAATTGGTTTCCCAACATTTGCTGTATGAACCATGTCTTAAATAAATAATCTGCCAGGAAGACATCGCTTTAAAGCGATAAGTTCGCCGAATTATACATTTTCATACAATGTAGTATTGTTATTATTATTATTTTATAGCATAGGAGGGCAAACGAACAAAACGAGCCTTTCGATGGCTACCGACGCCAAGGGACATGATTTTCACGCAGATGCATTGCCCCCTATCATCCCACTCCCAATGGACCACCGGCTACTCACAAGCCACACGAAATGCGACAACGGCGCTGTCACTTTACGCCGGTATCAAGTGAGCGAGAGGTATTTCCCCGGTCGTGCCTACCCAATTCCGTTCCATAGGAGTATGTGGTGCACCGTGCATGGCACTACATGCTCCTATGCAAAGCACACCAAAAAAAGATGCTTAAAAATTATATTTTTAAGTATTTTGTTTTGGTGTGTACAATCAAGATTTATTTATGAAATAATCATTTTATTTAATTTCAAGTGTGCAAGGTACCACGATGGTGTTGGCACCATCGAAGTCAACGGCCTGTGAATAACCATAACCTCCAGACTACCATACCAGTTGCTGTACAGATTTACGACAATTGTCCCCGAAAATATTGTGTTCTAAAGTTATTAATAGGAGATGCCGCCAGGGCGCGCCCCCTGGTGGAAAGATTTTAACAGTGCCATTATAGTGATGCGCGTTAAACTATCGACATTGTAACGTGGGCTTTACGACCTGTGATAGAACGTGAACAGATTACGGCAGATCAAATTTTAATACAAGTTATTAAGTGTACAGCGCCAGCGCTGTTCCATAATATCCGCAGTACCCCGATACGTCGATTCGTTTCAAAGTTAAGCTTGCGACTATGTTGCACAGGTAAAATACTTGTAAAGTTTTCCTTTTCATAAATTTTGAATATCCGACCCCGTTTTCGAATAGTGACTTTTTAATTCTAGGAGTGGACTTAACTTAAGCATCTTAAGTATTCGTAAGAGGTAGTTCCATGCTGAATTGCAGCTCAATTTTGAAGGCACGACTGGGGATGCTCGGGACTCTCGCTGTTGTGATACCGCTGTAAAGTTTGAACTTGGGTGTTATGTATCGTACGGTTTGCGAGTCACCCATTGGAGGGTAGAAAGAAAGATAGGAAGGGAGCATTGGTAGTGATCAAATGGCTCCGATTTCTGCTTCTGAAGTACAGCTTTAGCGGTTACATTAGAATGGCATGACTTGTACAGGTCAATTACAACCTGGACGTTGGTGTCATAAAGAATTGGTGCAAACTAGCAGTCACAGCAGGACAGTGTCTCAATTATGTGCCTGCACTTAGCGAGCTTCAGGACAAGTTGCGAATGTATATGCATGTACGCCGTATCAGCATGCACATCGAACTTCGAAAGGGACTCTAAACCAGATATAAAATAGATATCCGTGTGCAAATGTTTTATATCGATAGTTTTCCGCCAAGAAAATATGAAGCATCTATTTATTTATATTCAAACTAGCATCCCTCTGCGGTTTCACCCGCGTAACATGGTATAACTCCATGTTATAAGCCTCACCACGTGCTCTCCCCTCAGATGTTGAATTTCTTATAATCCTTTCTTAGTACTCACTTTTATCATGAGAGGAACCTCTATAACAAATTTAAAGTTTCCAGCTACAATATTTATGGCCGTGCTTTGTCTTTCAGGCAGTCAATCAGAAACTCGCGAATGGAAGTTTTTTTTTTGTATAGTTTGATGAAAATTTTTAACACAAAATTTTCCTTTATATATAAATTGGCGTTGACCCATTGGGGGGAGGTGAAAAGGAGAGCAACGCATTGGCATAGTAATTATGCTAATGTCCATGGATGTCAGTACTTGCGAAAAAGCACCGTTTTTAGTTTGTCCCCCTATACTAAAAAAGATAACAATCTACGGATGTAAACTTTGATAAATCATAGCTTGGCTTCGCTGAGCATATTCCATGCTCAGTGCACATCCCTACTATAATATACGACACAATCTATTCACCAGGCTTTGTCTGGTTTACGATGGCTTTATAAGCCTTAAAATGTTTATGCTCCTTGTATGAAAATATCCCCGTGGTTTATGATCGAAACATAGTATTTGGTGGTCCAAATAAAATATAAATCGTACGGACGTCTGTGTGCGAGTGTGTTGTAAAAACGTTTATTGTTTCCTTTATAGCACATGAGACAAATGAACAAATTAACTAACTAATGGACTGACGGACCATTTTTTATAATAGGTATTCGCCTAACGCAGCAAATTTTATACATCCCCCTTTACTTTTCGGACCTGAACTTTGCTGTGGAAGCGAAAATAAGCGCAATAAAAGGTGCTTTGAGTGCACTCCGGCCGATGTCAGTTTTATACAGCATACATGACCCCTTGTTCCTTCGGGTTTGGTGTCTGACGCCCATGAGCATCCCCATGTGTAGATTCGTTGTCCTCCTTCACCCACGAGCTTGTTATCGCTGTCGCGTGCTGCCCACCAGTGCACCGCTTAAGCATACACTCCACATCCGTATAATTGCGTGCCGGTCCGCACATGCCGGCGTGTAGCTACGGCGAACGGTGATTAATAGTCAACGGGCCGCCTGCGATCGAGATACCCGTGTTAGTTACACGCCGTCACATACGCTGAGAACTTGGGTACAATTTTTATGTATATTTTAAGTATTGTCTATAAGTATATAACTTTGTATATGAGTATGGTGATATATGACACTCAGTTCTTTCTGTCTATCCCATGAGGGAACTGTTGTAAAGGTGCGTGTAAGTATCATTATATTTATACCAACAAACACTCCCTTAGATACGTCTTATTGTATACAATATAACAATTGTTATTGACCACCATTTATGATATAATATAAAGTGTTAATTTAAAAAAAAAAAACCTTATTTTTAATGTGTTGTTTAGAGGTAATGCTAACAAAAAAAATATGTAGAAAACTGGAAATCTTAATTTAATAAAATATTCGGATAAGTTTCTTTACCTTCAGAAGTAGTTAGTATTTTAAAAAAATTACAATCTTTGCAACAAATTATTTCATTTATTTTCATGCGAATCGGGTGGAATATTTATCTATCATCACGCCTTATGATTAAACACCCAATCAGCCGAACAGGAGTAGGGTGATCGGGTGTTTAATCATACAAATTTATTAGTAGCATGTGGCAGTTGGTGGATTAGTTTTCAGCGTCGCAATCCGGATGCACGGTTAAATCAGGAAGCGTGGAAGTTATGGCTATGAGGTAGCGAGCGTGATAGATTTTATGCACCTCGCGAGGTGCACCATTATGTGCAGTTTTATTTCGCGAAAATTTCATATTACACTTACATATTACGGCTAGGTTTGCCCCGTGGTTTCATATATATGTTTGTTCCTGTACGCAATAAAAAACTTCAAATGTCCCTTAACATCAGGTGAAACAGTGGTCGAACGTGGACCTTTAATGGTAAAAAATAATAGTTTAAAACGGAACGAAATGCCGAATTTTGGCTATTGCGGCCATCTGTATAGCGACAAACCGTCTGTTTACAACAACACATTATAGTGCACAAGTATTTGCACAGACACAAGTGCACTCCCTATTACCTCATTCGCCTATTCCGATAGGATGGTGGTCCACCACAATTGGGGGAGACATCAGGCGCTGGACCGAGGGCTAACCGGGGGTGTGTCACCTTCAACTTCCATACTCCGTTGCTGTTATTATTTGAAAAATCACAATAAAACTTTTTAGTCTGACCCGGGATCCGTCCCCGGGGCCTCTGGTCTGCAGTTGACAATACTTAGCGCTAGGCCATAGGGCACCATATACTTTACTTCACGTTACGTGAGGGCGGGATGTTTCCCCGGTTTTACCAGTCCAATTAAGCTTCAGTGCACCACGCATGTAGAACAAAACGGAATAAATAGTAACGCAGGTTCTTAGTGTTAGTGACTGTTTGTTAATATGCAAAAGGTAGTCGGAAATAACACAAATGAAAGGATTTGGGTCCGGGACGCAAATGCGCCGTAAGTGGACTTTTGGGGCCCGTGTCGTTATTTAGGAGCGTTTGTTTAATCTGAGCCTCCCCCACTCCCTGTCCCCTGTCCCACGGATTTATTTAGCACAGAACCTTCGCCCACTTCGCAGGAGATATGAATGATGTCAACAGAATACGAAATTAGTATATCCATAGGTCGTAATATTATCTTGATCGCATAAAATATATATTTAGAAATCGCGGTAGCCGAATAACTTTGTGAGTGAAATATAAGATGAACATAATAATACGTAATGTAAAAATAATACGGACCTGCGCGCTAGTTGGTACTAGATACAAGGCCTATGAAGATAGTAGGAGCCGTCTCTTAAGAGAGTTAACGCTTTTCTGCCTAATTAGATATAAGTTAATAAGAATAACCAACCGCCACCGGGGAGGTACCTCTAGTTCACATGGTACCGTCGTAGAGTGGCAGCTAAGGGTTCCCACGAGCTATGGTGGTGAGGGAAGCAGAAAGGCAATGTATCTGTATGACAATAGTGCGGATGTCGATGGGCGTCTGTAGTAGTATGAAGGCATCGAATTCTTCGCTTTGCCACCCTATACTACAAAAAGATCTGATATTGGGCTGGTCACACACTCAGAAGAATAGATGGCAAATGAGCCAGTAAGGTTCTGGCATGGAGGCCGCATTTAGGAAAAGGAAATTCACCAGGTGGCAAAACGTTCTCCGTGGAGTCGGAGTATATATACACTGGCCGGTCCGATGGGTGCGAGTAGCAGGAGATCTGTCGTCTTGGCGTTCATTGAGAGATGCCTATGTCCAGCAGTGGACCGATAAGGGCTGATAATAATGATGATGATATTGAAAACGGGTGATGATCGGAAGGAGCAGTAGGTACGTGCAGCGCAGGCGTGTCACAGCCTGCAGCTCACTTCCTAGTCCTACGACAAATTGAGTTCGGTATCAATATGCATATTCATAGCGAATAGATATCAGCGCGCGAACCTGTCCCGTATGCATCTGTGGACGTCTATTCGTGCGTATCATGCAAATGTTATTTGTATTCAGCATGGTAAGGTACTCGTACGAAAGAACATCATCACTTGGAATTTCGGACTATAGAAAAGCGTTTTTTGTACAAAGGTAGGAACAGGTTACGTAGAATATCAGTGACGTGCCATGGATAGACTGATCAGGTACTGTCCGAAGGCGTTGTTGAGACTTCTCAACCGGAGCGTTTTAGAGACAGCTTTATGAATTTGGAAGAGGCAAGGCAGGTGTGTGAGGATCGTGATGTGTGACACTCCGTTCGCTCTGCCTACCCCATTAGATACCTTTTTTTATAGATAGGGGGCAAACGATAAATCGGAGCATTTTTACGACTACCGACGCCCATTATCATCCAGATAATTACTATATCGATGCGTTGTACTCCTTCTCTCTCCAATGGGCCACCGGCTACTCACAAACTGCACGAAACACGACACTGAAGATGTCACTTTACTACCTGACCTGGCTTGAAGATATGTTTTTGTTGTTTCAGGTAGTATAGTCTCACGAACTGGACGAAATAGTCTCACAAGAACTTATCTTGAGTTATTATAATTGTTATCAGCGGTAATTCTAGATGCTTTCTCGCATTTCTATGAGAGCTTGTTGGATACGAGACTAGGTTTGCAGTCGATAAGGGGAACGGCCCCACACTCTCTCGCAGATTTCAAATCGGCAAGGTATATAAAAAATAATTCTACTGAAAGGTCTCTTTTATAAATTCCAAGACTACGAAGAAGAAAAGCTATTATTCGACATAACCAGAAAACAAAAAGAAACTTTGGAATTACTAAATACATTAAAACCTAATTACAGCACTTAATGACCAAATGATTTACAAAGGATCTTATTTATACAAAAACAGTAGCCGTCACAAAGATAACTTTTCACCCAACTGCATCAAAAGGAGGGTAATTCGAGTGTAGCGCATGCCAAAGAAATGGACGCTGCATCTTCGTATGTCATTATATTTTCCATGAGATTGGTCGAACGGCTGGACGAAATATGAAATATGATGGGTCGTTAGGTTCGTTTTAAGGACGCGAGTGAAGTCGGGTACTTCAAAATGTATTATAAGCAGTGGGGCTTTATATTTTTCAATTTAGTATTTTTGCTAAAACATCGTCAGGAGAGTCCGCTACTTGTTTGCCCCAATGTTGTCAAAGGTCTTGTTTCAGTCAGTTTAAATATGTAATATTTCCTAGAAAGTCTCATTATCTGTACAGTTCGCCAGAATGTAAAGTTTCTCGCCGTTCTCTTTTCGCCGACTTGATGTCGTCAGGTTAATTTTGAAAAAAAGAGCAAACGACGCGGCAAAAAGATGAATGGTCTAAAATATTATTTGGTACACTTGAAATATATGAGAAGTAGATCCCTACGTCTACTATACGATATCAAGGGGCAATGCGTGTCCATCTGGTGTATGGCCCCATCGCTCTCACAAATGTATGGCCCTATCGCTCTCACATCTGCACGAAATGCGGCAGAATAGTTGTCACTTCACGGTCGTGCCGCCCCGAGTCTGCTGCAAGTAGACTACGTCTTATTATGAGCCCTGCAAGTTATGGTCAGTGGTAGATAAACTAGCAGCATTATCATTAACTAAACAACCGCGTATCAATAAGGAATACCGTTTAGGGTGTGCCGCATCGAGCGCGGGTAGTAAAATTCAGACAAACATTAATATCAAGCGCAAGGTTTGGCTTTGTGTACCTAATGTACGTACCAGATACACCGCCGGCCACGGAAACCATGCTCCACGTTTATTTACATGTACCTGCGTTTTATGTTTGTTGTTTAAGTCAGTTCTTACTTCTTACTGGCATTTATGAGATAAAATTCAACATATTTTTATTTTAAAATAATGAACAAACAATCATTATCTTTTTCGTCTGCTTTTGTCCGTCTATATAGATAGGCGTTACTCAAGGAATGATCGATTTGTCTAATCAAGATGACCGAAAATTTATTTTTATATCTATTATTTTTATATCTCCACGATGCCAAAATTGCTCATCCCGGACCAGACACAGTACAGAGAGTCGTCCAACCTGATCAACCAAACAATTCGATCAATCCGTTCGACAACCTTATGTCCCATCGGCCATCATCCATCCACTATACTGGCTAAGTGGCGAGCCCTATTCCACTATTAATTATATAGGCACTGATATAAAAATTTAAATACCATAAGAATGCAGGATCCTTTTTTATTTTTGTTCTCAGGTGTAATTTCACAAATCATTTTACTTACATAATTAAAAGAATATGTTTTAATAGAAACGCTTTACGCACGGTAGACGCGCAATTGAATTAAACCTAATTGAAATATAAACGTTTATAGTTTTTTTGTCCGCACTGTATCCACTAATTAAACCCTCTCCCAAAGTCCACAGCGGAGAAGTTCCGGCGCTGGTTTCCATTGGCACTGCAAACTGACCTGCGGGAATACCGCCGGTATGTCTGAATTTATTACTAAACAAACCCGGAACTCGGAGCGAGTATCGCTCTGTTGACTCCCAACAGTTTAGCCGGTAAAGGATATTCCATTTTTGCGATTGTGAAAGCGTATAAATTTCTAACCGATTAAATAGACGAGAGTTTGTGTTTGTATTTGAATGGTGATTGCTAGCGTACCTATTTGTTTTATATGTAGATGACGAGACAAACTGCACTCGTCTAATGGTAAGCCGAATCAAATCTTCTTTTGTCAAATGTTTGTTGTGTGACACCAAAGTATAGCGCATTATATTAGGCTGCAACGTACGTTTCATTACCTCACTCTACATTCTACATTGTACCGTGTACGGTGTACCGTACTTGCATTATAGCAAAGTCGGGCGGACTCGACCGAGTCGTTTACGTAACATCGGATTGACGTAATCGGTAAGTCTTCACACCTCGCGCAGTTTGTGTTTACTGGAAATTCTATCACAGTACCGTATTTCCTTTAATTTGGTTCTCTTAATTACGACTGCCATATGATTATATTTTTATAGATTTCATGATTGCCTCGTATCGAAACTAATGATATAAAGCTGAAGAGATTGATTGATTGGTCCAGATTGAAAAAATATTTGTGTTGAATAGTCCATTTATCAACAAACGCAACGACATGACGCTACGACAAATAGGCCCTTTTGTGTTGACGCGGTAAAACGCATTTACGCGCCTTCACTGGCCCTGGGTGGGGTCCAGAGGTGTGTGGGACTCGCGGCACATGATAGTGCCGAATTCAAACAAAAACCATCGCAAGTGCCATCAGTGCCGCTCTTGATGTGGTGCCCCGGAAAAACAAATCATCAGGGCACCTCGACGGCTAGTCGGCCCTCTAACGGACCATCTCCACCTCCACAGATGGGGTTGCCCCGCACTAACGGACAACCCTACCGAATTTGTGACAGTGCAATGGGGTAAGGTTCCCATCCTCGTCCCGTGCGCAAAAGCGCCTCCTCGTGTTGCTCTTTGGTCACGTCTTCTTATAATAGGGGCACCGAGAGTCATTCCTTCCCTGATCCTTAGCCCCCTCTTCTTACAAAGATCCCCCTCGGTTCAATTGGCTTCGCCTGAGTTCACCCCAGACTACCCACCGCCACAACAAGGCTTGAACCTTGATGGGGAGGACTAATAGGACCTGAATTATGCGGGTAAAACCGTGATGTGATGCTAGTTGTATGATTTTTTTTTATTTATTAATTTTTCTATTTATTTGCCTCCTATGCTGTAAAATGGTTAAATCAACAGGTCTTCTTAATTGTATTGACTTTTCCTGTAATTTCTTTAGCAACCTCCTTAGCTACCACCACTTTATGTCGTTTTTTGTGTCTTATTTCATTATGTGCATATTGTATAATATATCATAGTTCATATAATATATCATGTTACTGGTTGGCCCGGATCGTGACAAATATTGAGCAACAGTTCTTCGCTTGCATCCCAACACCTACTTTCGAAAGTAAACACCAACCCACGGCTTATTTGCACTGCAGTGTAGTGGTTAATTAGGCGCATTGCCCGTGTTTGATGGGGAGTTCCGGTGAGATAATCTGTGTGTTGAGCATGGCTCATTGACCCGGCGCATTTGTGCCACTTGCCGGTGGCGCTAGGTGAGCCGACTTTTTCCACTTACACCAGTTACTTAAAATAGAAAAGCAGGCACCTCCCTCATATGATAACGCCGCTCTCGCTTTTCGCACGGTTTGTAATTAAAGATAAGAAACAAAGGAAGTCATTATCTCTGTATAAGAATTATACGAATGTCTATAGGCGTTGGTGGTCATCAAAATCTCAAGCTATATATGAATACCCGATTTATATCTGGCCTTTTTTACATAGTATATTATAAAGGAGGGACAAACGAGATGTCGAATATCAGCTAGCGGCCCGGAATCTCAAACGACTCTTCCGGGGGTTCAAGTAGCTTGACAAGTGTAGAATTAAACGTTATAATCAAAATCGCAAAACTGACAGAACCACTTAAGTATCAGCTAAATGGGAACTTGTGCAAAACTCGACCAGGCATTTTTCGAGTCGGACTTATAACGCGATTTCATCAGTCAGGCAATCTTGGATTATACATGCCTATGCTCATGAAATAACTCGTATATTGTGTGCCTCCGTCCTTGGGTGAAATCTACCCCCTTGCACAGACCACTTAAGTGATTAAAGTGCAAATCAGTGGAGTGGCCTTTAAGAGACGGGGGGCATCTTATCACTGCGACATTCCGACTCCAACCGCATTGAAAATAGTTCAGCCGTGACCGATCAATATTCCGGAATATTGACAGATGCACAAACATGGCTATAATAATAACATAAGTGTTTTTCGTACAAAATTGGAATAAAAGTGCTTTTATTTTAAGGAGGAACATTCGCCTAAACTTAAGACATCAATATGGTGTATACTTCTCTACTCACATTTTAAGAAGGAAACATTTGATTGTTTGTTTGCATTGAATAAGCGCCTACTAGTACTGGGCCGTTTTGAAAAATTGTTTTCCATTAGAATTCCAAATTATCAGTGATGAACAATGGCTATATAACATTTTATAAAACGTTCGGACACTTATGAAAACTTCGGTTATGTAACCAAAATATGAAAAAATATCAAAATAAATCATCATTTAGCTGCAGAAATTATTGACAACGATCTGTGCCGGCAGACATTGTCCTGTCACAAATTGAGTTTGTTGTCATTGTAACGTGCACTGTTTACAAGGCCAGAATGAAAATACACAATTATTATAAGTCATTAAGTTTTTGTCTTATTTTGTGAAATATAAGTGGAAGTTCTAATGGTGGTTCTCATCGTAGATTTGTTAACTCAGAATATAAATCTCTTGGAGCGTGCCAACTGGTACTTGTTAGGAAGGTTCGGTGCTAGCTACTAGCACTAGGCATAGAAAATTGGTGCCGACTGGAGACTTATCCAAGTCATCGCTTGGGTGCAAGCCTCCTGCTGACACGTCAATAGTACATGTGCGTGTCTCCTACTAGTGGTTTATATGTGTACATATATATATGTATATATATATATATGTTATAATAGTGTTATTCAATTAAGTCCCTCATAGGCTACCAGTTTAGTGACTGGGATTGTTGCACGGGCAGTATACAGTGTTACGCGGCGTTACAGTTGTGCTCCGGGTCGCTGAACAAGCTCAATTAGTTGATATGTTTGTGCTGTAATACTTACGCCTTCGTGGGACTGCTCGAGCATTTCGGCGACTCCCAAGAAGCGGTGGCGCGCGTCTCTTCGAGCAGACGCGAGTAACCGCTGAAAGACTCCTGCCTCATCAACCGCAGTTGTCAGTAATATCGAGCGGCCACGAGCATTCGTCGGAAGTCGCGAGCAGTCGCCGATATCCACGGTCATCCTCGAGAGGTGACGCGTGCGTCACCGGAAGGCGAGCCTTCTCAGCCCTCCTTTTCGTATAACTAAGGAAAGTTTTACTGCGGTAATCCTAAAGGACACTAGTATTTTTTATCTTGTCCGACTGTACGTGTCTGTGTATACTTATTTCATATGTATAAAAAGTTTGAAAGTATTGTGGTCCCCTGGATCGATTCGAGCCACTTGAGCATAGCATTAGGCGCCTGATGTGTCTGCCAGCCAATTCAGTTATCTATTCACACTGCGGCGGCCATTCAGCCCGCCTTGCGTCACCGGGAGCCTTTCAGCCAGATTCGATTATAGCAGAGAGGACCGTACAAAGAGTCCGAGGAATGTTCTAGAGTGTTTGAGGCAAGAATCTTTACTGGTATAATGTAGGTTTCAGCGCTATCCTAATGCACGTCTTTTTTGAAGGTTTTTGTATTTGATAGTTTTTATTTTGTATGGCTTTTACCCGAGGCTTTACGTGCGGAATAAAAATAAAGTGTAGTACGCTCCTAGCGGCGTATTAATGTAGAGCACGCTTTTTTAGGAAGTGTAAAAGGTAACTTGTTACGGTCTCGCCATTACTATGACGTCATACTTTTTCTTGCCTGCAGCTAGCGTTACTGATTTACAAGACGTTATCACGTCAAAAAATACCGCACTAGCCCTTCCTTCTATCGTCGGCTAAATAGTCGGCCAGCAACCCGACGTGATACGGAGTCCGCAGTGAGTTGATCAATTTGAACATTGCGCAACAGTTACATCACTGCGCGCATCACTCGCTAGAATATTATTTGTCTAAGCTTCTAGCTAAGCCTAACCAGACGTGATTATGGATATATGACCGTGATGAGCAGTTTCATAATAGACAGGTGAGACTGGCCGAATTTTGAATAAACTTAATAGAGAGATGCGCAACAGCAGGATATATATGGTTTAAGTGTGCATAGGCGTATACGCAGACAATTTGCTTTGTATTCCGTCATTCTGTTATGCGCAACCCTACACGAGCAGAGAGTTCTCGTGCTCAAGTCACGTGCTTTCCGAGGCCACCACTAAATGAATGACTCTTATTGAACTCTTATTGAACGGCTCTCATTGAAATAAAATAATTCCCAGTACCCAGGATCTCACGATTTGTAACTGCTTAACATCGGACAACACGGCAAAAAATAGATTATCGTCATGTAGTGCACGCCCGATTACTGCAATGCAGCAATGAAGCAATGAAGAGCTTGGTAAGGTTAACCGCAAGGCGCATTTGGCCAAACAGTATTATATTAATTGAAATCCTCTCTTAACTAATTAAATAACGCTCTCCTTGTGTAGCGGATCCTTGTGTAGATAAGGGCTATATATTATAATTAACAGCTAAAGTTGGGGAATACTTTGTCCATTGGGAACTGTTAGCTGCTAGTGGAGTGGTGACATGTTATCACGTCGCAGACTGCAATAGCTTTTACTACAGCACTATCGACTTCGAGTCAAACCTAATTTCGGGCACGGCGGCAAGGCTCTATAGAGGCTAGCCAACTGCGCAGGACATACTCGCATTATAGTGCACAAGTGTGTGTGTCAACAGTGGGTGTACTTGTGACTCGCTGTTCCCTGTTCCGATGAGACGGCAATCCGACACAGCCGGAGAGAAATCAGGAGCAGGACCGACGGCTTCACGAGTTCTCCACGGGCACGGGCAGGCACGGGTGTCTGACACCGCCAACTTCCTGACCTCCGACTGTTGTTAGAAAATGAAAAACCGCAATAACAATTTCATCCCACCCGGGACTCGAGCGCAGGCCCTCGTGTCTGTAGTTGCACATGCTTACCACTGGACCACGAGGTAGGCGCAGGAAACTACTTTAACGGATTTTATGGCGGTTCATTGAACTTAAAACGTGGGGCAAGTTAAATAAAGTAAGTCAACTGCGATAAAATCCGTTAAAGTATATCGTAGTATGTAGATTTGGCATAAACTTAGAATTGACAGAACAAATAAAGTTTGTGTGCGCCAGCTGTTGGCGTGGACGCGTGGTCGGAGTTTGTGTGCGCCAGCTGTTGGCGTGGACGCGTGGTCGGAGTTTGTGTGCGCCAGCTGTTGGCGTGGACGCGTGGTCGGAGTTTACTCCTTCAGAACGAACACGGTACTGAAGTGAAAGGAGTAAGGGGCGTTGTGTGCATTTACATTACTCTCAACATTACTGTTCGTCACGATTTGATCCATCTTATTCATTTCCGTACCACTCAGTATCGTTTCATAAGGAGTAAGCTTAAAAACACTACGTCATTTACACAAAGCCACTGCTACTCTGCTGGCCGGACACGTCTGAAGTCGTCTCAATAGGTACTTTATAATTCACTAACCTCTAAGAAATTACAATAAAAGTCTTGTAAAAACTGGATACTTCCCGCCGTTAAATTGAGCGACCGTTCCTCTGGTGCTGCACTTGAGTTTTTATTAAATCTAAAAGTAATCTAGACAGTTTTACAGCGCGGTGGGTAATTAGTACCTCTGCGGGAACGTAATTCTCGCATTTGACTCTGAGTATTCGTAATTCAATAAGGAGGGCCTTCTACGCACCGCTGCGTCGACTTTACCGATTATGAAATACATTTTCATTTTAATAGGCTTATTTATTGTGGAAATTGTGTTTACGTTGCTCCAAGAACATTTTTGACTCTTTAACATCTAATAATAGAAATCTGGTGTTACGGTATTCTTGAACGAATTCCTGCAATACTTTTGAAGTGAAACTTTATTTTTTAAGCGCGTTGGGCAATAAGTACATAATAAAATCGTTGAACTCGTTACGCTGTTACCGACGCCACGTGAAATGCCATCTTTTTTAATATGTCAGTACTTAATTTCTAACATATTTTATATTTAAGTACTAATTGTAAGTAATGATGGCGCTGATGTAAATAAGTAAATCATTTTTTTTATTTTATTTACTCAGGCTATTCATTTCAACTCTTTGTTTAGCATATGAACTCAGCCTTTATAAGGACAATTATGGATTTTTTAAAAATTAAACGTTTAGGATCCCAAACCTTAAATATGCTTAAAATTAACTGTTAAGAATTTTATCCTCTTTTTCGGGG
>JAFELO010000069.1:802706-824960 GCA_017140195.1 Eumaeus atala
GGGGGGGGTGAGCTGGGATGTTTACTGTTATGCTGTTAATTTCGTGAATCTATTTTTTTACAATAAAATATTTTAATCTAGATTCTATCTAATGGTTATTATTTTTATAACACGTGTGTACCTTTAAATTTCATTTCGTAATTTAAATATTAAACAACTTATGGCTTAACACTACAATCAGTCTATATCTAACGATGGACCAAACAAGGCTCTATGATGATGATATATATTAGCCTGGGGGTAAGTTTTGCATTAACATTTGTACATGTGATTGCCCTGAGCGTCATGTGTAGATAGGTGAGGCCCTGAATAGTCTAGGAAGTAGCCGTGCATCTGAGTGCGTGTATCAGTTTAATGAGGGTAATGTTATGGACGTAACATGTGGTGGGTTGAAAAACATGGAGGATATGTCTCACGGGTTAGAAGACTGCGAAGGACTGAAGCGCTTCATAAGGAGTAGCTAAAGAACTTCCTAGATATTCTTTTGGTAAAGTTAAGCTTTCTATTTAATTATTACTTTCAGTTTTGTAATTAATATTTTATTTAATTAAAAAGTTTCCGATATCACTCGAAGAATAAGCCCATTAAAGTGGCAATGGGCTGTCGTCAGAAGATCAGATGGCAGATGGGCCTGTAAGGTTCTGGAGTGGAGGCCGCGTTTACGAAAACGGTGTGTTGGTCGGTCGTTCACCAGGTGGGAAGACGATCTCCGTGCAGTAGCCGGGCCGGGATGGACGCGAGTAGCAGGAGATCGGTAGTCTTGGCGTTCGTTGAGAGAGGCCTATGTCTAGCAGTAGATCGATAAGGGCTGATAATGAGGTTGAATTATGATGATGATTTAATTACTTTCAAATGGCTGCACAGAATTTCATGTAAAATTGCTAGGAACACTCGTTTAAGTCACCTTTCTAACTAAAAAAGATCTATCCGAATCGCTTCACTTGTTGGGGCGCTACGATGCCACCATTTTTGCATCGACGTTAATAATTTTAGAATCAAAAAAATTCTAACTCAAGTCGACAAAATCATGTTATGTATGATTTATGAAGTAAAAGCCAGCACCACACTACCGCGCTTCATGCCCAGACCTGTGCGTATAGCGCTAATGTTTCAATAAAACAATTTCCACTTCACTTTACTTTAGCTTTGCCTTTATTTAGTAAGTATAACTTAAACGTAGGCTATGCTGTCTGTTCCCGGTTTTTTCTAATCATATTGACGGCAAAAGAATAATTCGAGACATTTAGCAACGGCCGACGCTTATGAACACCCATCAAAATAGCCATTGTTATAAATTGGTGTTATGTGAGCGAGAGGTACCTCCGAGGTTGTGCCGGGAGGATTCGTCTGCAAAGCAGTAGTGGCACCGCCTCCTACAATTTTAAATTCTTTAAAATATCTTTATAGTAGAAATGAAAAGAAAGAAACACGTGAAAAGAAAGAAACAAAGTGAGAACTTTTGTTTATGCTTTCATTTTACTACCTCGAACAAGTTTTGTCGACGACTGAAGATAGTTTTGAAATATTTATACGTTCTTACTTAGCTAACGTTGAAAACCCCGTGAGTATTTCATGTGGAAGGACCGCTTCATCCTTCACCCACTCCCCTCTTCTAACCCCCTACCCCACGGGCATTTGGGTCCGCTATATTGAAATAAAACATTAAAGCAAGCAATAAGTCGGCCACGCTTGGAAGTTCTTACGTCTCGGCTAAACAAAGGCAAAGTTAAAAATAATATTGAAGGTGACATGGAAATCCTTTTAGCAACTTTAGTGGCGCGCGCCCAGGGCTGGGCGTGGGGCGTGGGCTGGTGCGATGAGTTGATTTGTATTGAGTTAGTTATTGCTTCATATCTAATGAGCACGCCTTCATACACATCAAGTGGGTGCACTCCAGGGGTTCCCAAATCTGTTTCGCCGCTGCTTGCTAATAGGTGGCAGTCGCACACATTTTATACTGGTGTCTTACACCAGTATAAAGGGATGGAAAATAAGACAACGCGTTGTAGTTATGCCCATACATCTCTAATAGGAAGAATTAGGTTACATTGGTCGAGCTGAACTGTTTGACTTTCTTGGGACTAACATGATTAGCTCATGGTAACGTCAGCGAGTGTGCTGTGCACGTACCGCGGTCGCGGGTTCGAATCATGTCCAAGTCACAGATAGATACTACTTACATGTCTTTCTATAGTAAAAATCTTAAAAATAAACAATTTCTTAAAACAATTTTTTTATAGTATAGGTGGACAAACGAGCAATCTACGCGAATGGGCGTTGGAACTTCCAAAAAACTCCGACTGCCAGTTTGCCTCCGAGTAAAATAAATAATTGAACCTTTAAAGAATATTTAGATGACGCAACACAAATGTGTAAAAGCAGAGACAGTCATGCGGACGGCCTACAGACATGAAAACTCATCGCTACTTGTAACGCGGCAAGGTGGAGACTAGCGCCGCGTAGCTTCGGTAACGAAAAACTCCGTCACAATGGTGTGAGATCCATAACTTTTTTCACCTAAAAGTGCTCAACGGGCACATAAAAGTGTTCACTTTTAGAATGTGGCTTCTCGTGATAAGGAAACCGGTCGTAGAAGTACGTTTAAGTGAAGTAATTGTGGAAGTAGTACATAAAGTTTATATATTTATTCAAGTGCCAATATGAATTTCCATCAATAAGTGACAATACTGAATGTATACTATACGTTTTATAAAATGTTATATAGCCTAATTTCACCACTGATAACGTATTCTAGCGGTAAAAGATTTTTTCACATTCAAACAAACAAATGTCTCCTTTTTATAATATTAGTGCAGACCCGGATATCGGCCATATTTATCGAAGTTGTGAATGCCACTTCACGTGTTCCTCTACGACTTCAAGAGTCTTGTTGTTTCGTCTGGACGTAATTATCTGGAACGGCTGACATACACGCAATTAGTTCCAGGCCCTTGGGCAATGACTCTGCGAAGCCCTTGAGGGCCTCGAGGCCTTGTTCAGTAGTAGCGAGCCAAGATAATAATGCGAGCGGGTTAACATTTAAGGGGGCAAACGAGTGATAGGAGCGTCATAGTCGTTATGCAAAAGTTTGTCCCTCCTTTTGTCCTATCTTCTAATGGGACACCGACAACACACAAACCGTATAATACGCTACAGCATATATCGATTTGCGGCGATATTATCATGTATGTATCATGTGATATGTCATGTAGACCGAATTCGGTTACAATGAAGCATGGCACTACCTCTTTCTGTACAATGTCGACTGGAATCCTTGAGGGCTTCAATAGTGTTGGATCGATCGGGGCTGTTTCAGACCGCGGCTCATTAATGTTTCATGACGCGGACACGCGGCTATATTCAGTTTTGATTGCTTAATTACGGTCCTCGTGCTGGTGGCGACTAGTGCGGGTGGGGACGCGGGCATATCAGATCACCATCTTTATCATATGCTAGTTGTGCCCCGCGGTTTTAAGTTTATGTAAAATCTATCTCAATTTTTTTTCCGGATTGTAATAAATATATGTTTGACAAATTTCATCTACACAGTGGTTTTTAGGTGAAGTAAATACAGAATTGAATATAGAACTGTATTAAGACGTCAATGTGAAGGCTTTCCGAGCTGGGCACGACCTTCACTAATGAAGAAGGAAATACAAATACACACACAAACTTTCGTATTTATGTTATTTAGACTTGTCCGTTGACTGCTTCGATAATTAAATTCGTTGCGGGGTGCTGAGGGGGATTTTCACATTCCCTCGGGCTCCCTGCTATCATATCAAAGGTTCACAGGCGGTGGCCGCTGTCGGTCCTGGTGATACAGGAGTAGCAGCGGTGGGAAAGTGTGGTGTGGCCTGCGTAAAAAAATAAGTTCCTCAGATACATATGCACTGCCCGCCCTCGGAGCGCGCGGCAGACACCGCGCGGTGTGATCACGGTCTACATGTAGTAGGCCTCTAGCTCTAGCTATATGTTTATGTTTGATACTATAAGGCAAACGAGCAGTCGGAGCCAACTAACGTCATAGACATTCATATAATTATTATGCCTCATTTCTTCTTCTCCTTCTCTAGCCCACAGGCCACAGAAAGGTCGCTTGCAGCGCCGCTGTCTTATAAAATATGAGTACAACGATTATATTGAAACCATACAAGCGATGGAAGGGAAATGGTCATTGGAAACTGGGAAAAACATCCAGAACCTAGGTTATGTAATAATACACGAGAACAAAACAAGAACGAAACACTTTTTCAACGGAGTTCATATTTCCACGCGGTTCTCCCCCGCGATTTCGTACACGGGCATTCCATTTAGATGGGTATGAAATGTGGCCCCGCGGGAACGAACCAGTTTACCTGCGCGATGTGCGAGTGGCCGGCGCCTCGCAACGCAAAGTGCCTCGCCGAGTGAAGGTACCTCGACGAGGCGCTTTACACATCAGAAGTATAAAGGTCATAAACGGGAGCGAAATGAATAATTAACTGCTGCCGATAGCTGAGGGGTTTCGGACTTGATGTAACACCGATCTGAGTTCAATCTTAAAATATGATCAATGTAATTGATACGTGGAGAATTGAAAACATTTAAGCAAATTAAGATAGAGATTAAATTAATATGAGCGATATTATTTAGAAACCAGAAAGCATATTTTTACGAACGCTCATAAGTTGTAGATTTTTATTCATAAATACCTGGGTGGATTGAAAAGTACTCGGCCCAACAAAGATTCATTTAATTCGAAAAATCAAATCTATTCACATTATTTAGTTCAGTTCAGACTAGTTAATTGTGTGAAATTCGAAACAACACAACACAACAACCTTAACAAAGCAATCGTCCGATTAGTGCAGGAACTATGTCCATAGTTTCTGCAAGTGGAGCAAATCGAGCCGCGTGCGTAAAAAAAAATTAAAGCTTTAAAAGTGCATCGAACTTATGGTGATTACGTAGAAAATATTACTGATTTAGTATGTGTTTATTTTCTTGGTTTATATTTATTATCATCATCGTTTTTTTATATAGAACAGGGGGGCAAACGAGCAATCGGAGCCCTACCGACGCTCATGAACCTCCACATCATTACTATGCCGATTCGTTGCCCGCACGAAAGGCGACACTGAAGATGTTTCCGGCCCAATTCCGTTGCACAGGAGGATGTAGTGGCGTGCACCGGTGCATGACACTACCTCCTATGCAACATGGCAGTAGCACTTCCTATAAGAAAGTTTACGCAGGTATTGAGGAACAGCACACAATTTGTACATAGCGATGGTCGCCTTAGCCGTACAAAGCATTACGCGCCCTATATAGGCTACGATATATCTGTACGATAAATTTGAAACCTACGTTGGAAACGAAATAGAACATCTATATAATCCTATTAAGTACTAATATAAGTACAAAAGTCTGTGTGTGTATTTATTATACTTCTATGCGAAAACTACTGGAATGGATTTGCATTAAATTTTCACAGATATTTACATTACAGTCTGTAATGACATGACAATTGCCTACTTAAAAAAAAATGGTCGACCTGGGATCGATCTTCCGCGAATATCCAAAGGACACAGCTACTATGTTTTTATTGTGAGTATTATCATTATTGTTATTGTATTATTACTTTTTTGGATCCAATGATCTTTTTCTAACTATTTTTACTCTATACCAAGTCTTCCCATAAATGTCAAATAACAAGGAAAAAAATGTTTTATTGCAAATAACATTAGTTTTACAGTGTTAATTTAATTCACAAATATAAAACAATAAAAAACATAAAATGCTTATTCGAAGCGGTCTCCTTACTGCCAATCGTATGGATTATTTTAGGGACTCTAAATTGTCATGGCGTTTAGAGCACGTTGTACTCTCTAAAACTGAGAATAAATCATAATCCAGCGGACTAAAATCGGGACTAGACGACGGCCATTCTTCAGCTCTAATGAAGTCCGAGACGTTTGTTTGAACCAAGATTGGGTGGACAAACATTTGAATAACACCGATTGTATGGAGAGACGACAAATCGTGACACGAAGTCGTGAGATATATATGGTTCAGTACAGACAGACGGGCGTGTGTCGGTGCAGCGGCGGCGACGCCTCGTATTGACAAATCGTTTTCCCGCCATTCGCCGTCGAGAGCACTTTTATTCGCGCGATTTCGGTCATATCCGTTTCCTGGCGCAAATATCTATCGAATAAAACCTATTTTCTGGAGTCGCATTAGTTCAAGCGCTTTTTCTTTATCGACTGACGAGCGGACGAATTGACGTATCAGTAACGTTAACTTGCTGTGTTTGTGTTTTGTGCTCAATATCATCAGCAGTTAGCCGTCTCATTTGCCAAGTAACACCTCCGTGATGCCGGTCTTCTTCCGGCTGGGTACTCCTTTCTAGACTGTCTCAGTCCTTGCAATTTTCCCGTCTCCGCATCGATTGGGTAGCGTAACTCCGGCCCTTTTAGTCTGACCGTCATAGTAACCTTCTTCGGTAATTAGACTTTTCCATTCAACACAATTTTTTTTCAATTCGTACCAGTAGTGCCTGAGATCTGAGCATTCCAACAAACAAACAGACTCTAATTAATATTAAGTACATTGATGTAGATGATGTTGAGGGCTAATCATAGAACTATGTTATTTTATTTTTTAATAAATTTTGGGTTTGCTGCTCTGTGCATTTGATTTGGTAGGCTATGGGGACAGGGCGTCGCGCCGGAATAGTAGGTAAAATCAATCGTTTTCCGACGATCAGCTCTTATCGGTCTACTGCTGGACAAATGCCTCTTTCAATGAACGCCAAGACGGCCGATCTCCTGCTACTTGCATCCATCCCGGACCAGCTACGGCACGGATATCGTCTTTCCACCTGGTGATGAGTCGACCAACACTTCGTTTTCCCAAACGCGGCCTCTACTCCAGAACCTTAGCGGCCCAGATGGCAGATCTTCTGAGTGTGTGACCACCCCATTGTCACTTCAGCGAGCTTATTCGTCGCGTGATATCGGATACTTTAGTTCTCTGCCTTATGACTTTGTTACGAATTCTGTCGGACAGAGAAACACCCAACATAGCACGTTCAATAACTCGCTGAGCTGCCGCAAACTTGCAGAGTAGTCGAAAATTAAGAGGCCATGGCGTAAATCATCATGGGGAGAACGCATTGGTTGGACACTTTTGTCTTCAAGCTCTGCGTTAGATCCGACGTGAGAATGTGACGAAGCTTCCGGAATGCTGCTCAAACCAACTGATTCCTTCTTCCGGCTTCCTTCTCGAAGTTATGTCTGCCTAATTGCAATAGTTGCTCGAGGTAGACGTGTTCGTCTACGACTTCGAGAATATCACCATCGATCGATGTTGATCGGCCTAAGGAGAACGTGTTCGTTGAACATGACCTTTGTCTTGTCAAGTTCATCCTAAGACCAGTACGTCGGGAGGATTCAGTTAGGCTGTGCAACATTTCCTGCAAGCTCATGCTAATGACTATTATATAATAACTTGACCACCGCTTTACGGATATATTATACTTGTCGCACTCATAATATTCTATCAGTGCGCATTAATACTATCGGCTGTTAGCTGATGATGATAATAAACTAAATTAAATACACATACTTTGGTCATAGTAGTGACATCATAATAACCTTGTAGGTTTACAAGAAAAACCTTTATCGAGAAAATAAGGTCCGCTTTTTATTACAACAATTTTTGGACTTCCATAATATTAATATACGGTACAAGCTTGTCTTGTTTAAGGGCAAACTATTTACAGTTCGCCGCAGGCACTATATGTGATACCCGTAAACTTATTTTCAAAACGTTATTTTGCCCAAAATGCCAAGCTATAATGGAGTCCGCATCTCCCGTAGCTCAGTCAATAATATCAACGAATTTATTGTAAGCTACCGTAATATTTAGAAGTAAACTAGTGCCGTATTCGTGTCTATTTTTCAAATGTTTACTAAGCGTAATCCAAACGTTTCTGTGATGTTGTAAACGCAGACGAAAACAGGAAATCTGACCACAAACTTGCAGAGATAATGGAATCCCGGGTCGGCCATCTTGCATTTCACAAAATTTTATTGCCGCAGATAAGAAAGTGGCGGGAAGCGTTCGGAAATATCTGTCAAATATGTTACGGTTAAGTGTTTTTAACAGGGAGGATTTTCGCACGAAAATGGCACAGTTTATACCCCTTTATTGAGTCTCTTCGCTTTTCTAATTGATATTTTTGGGCGAGCTGTGTGTTGGAATTCGCACATTTTGTGGTGGTGGCGTGCAGACGACCAAGTAAGGTTCAATTTATGTTGAAAATTTGTTGTTTTTTTACGCAGGCAGATTGCGAATGGAATGAAGGCAAATGAGAGGCGGGGTGTTAGATGAATGCGAGTTGCGGAGGATCAGGCATCTCGGCGTTTATCAAAAATGATCTATTTTTAGTAATGGATGTTAAAGCCTGATGCTGACAAAATCTTTGTTGTCTTCTATTGACGAATAAAAGCTATCAACGTAACCTCATAAGGTTTTAAGACTATTTAACATTACATTTACACACACGATGATCAATTTATATTTATGAATATTTTAATAGTGATGTCATTAGACATAAGAAACTAATATCATGTGTCATGGGAACAGCTGGGTGCCGGCCAAAGTGGAGTGTCTGTCATACGTTGCGGGGAGTCCCCGGGGTGACACGATCCGCCTACTTATAATTAAGAAAGGTACACGTTATCTGTCTTCTAAGGTGTGGCGTTTGTTTTAAATCATTGATTAAATCGCGCGAAACTAAAAAGGCGGCAGCGAGTACAGCCAAGTTCAGATGAACTGTTGAGTTATGTGGACCTGGATTTTGAGACTTTCACAGAAGGAATTATCACATGCTAGTTTATTTCTGTTCATTATGTATAAGATATGTATGAACATTATGCGTAAGTTAATTTCGCCGATACAAGAAATATGTTATGCTATAGTTGCCAATTTCTATGGAAACATCCAGAGGTTATAGTTACAAGAACGTAGTTTTCAAGTATAGATTGAAACATATTCGTCCTATCAGCTTAATTTTGGACTAAGCACTTCTTGTTCTGGACCTTCGACTCTTCTTCTAGAGTAAAAAGGTGTGAAATTCTCTAGGTTCCGTTTCTATGACGTATTTTCTTTATTCATAAAACAAATTAAATAAAACAAGTTGAATCTTTGTCGTATAATTAGATCTGCCTGTAACTGATATTTCCTATCGTTCTAAACTTCAACAGTCGAGATAGATGATACATAATAATTATAGAATTAAATTTGGTTCTTCGTTTTCACATTTATGGTTTTCACAAAATTTATATTCTATTGAATCACCAACCTGGCTTCTCTAATTCAAAGATTTTTTGGTGTCGTTGTGCAAAGATTTTTTGGTGAGGCCATATTTAATTTCTAATTCTATGTAAGTTAACCATCTACCATGTGATCTTCTTTTTCTAGCGTTGCTTAACTAGTTCATGCGTAAGACTCGAGTTATATTTTAAATCCGTTGCCGAGCTATTTTATGGAACGTTAAAATTTGCGATGTTCTCATTACATAGGTACATTTATACAGGTACGTAGAGCTGCGCGTGTACCACACGACCAGTTTAGTAATAATTAGGTAAAGTGTTATTCCAACACTACGACAGCAGATCCAGGAAGGTGCTATGCTCAGCGGTGGTGGCATATCCTGATAATGATGGTGGAATATGCTTATTGAACCGAAAGTTGCCAAGTAACATTTTCAGAGGAATCCACGTAGCTCAGCAGCAGTGTACACTTTAAGAAACCCTATTCTATAATACAAAAACATCTGAGTATACGTAAATGTAAACATCTGAGGCATGTCTTTGAGATATAGAAATACCGGATGAAATAATATCCTACAGTTCCAGACTGTTCCTTAAATACCGTCTCGCCCATCAGTGTAACGCCACTCTTGTGGGATCCAGCGCACAAATCTCGGCTGAAGTCCCGGCGACTATTAATTGTAAGATTCCCGCTGATGCTGTACGTGCGGGGGGTTCAAATCCACCGGGACTCGGGACTGCCACTCGCTCGGCGCAGTAAAAACAATATGTCATACTTTGATATATGTTACACTAGAGGGATGCGCCAAACACGTCTGGGATCTTATCGATAAAATAGTCTCTCTATATTCAATAATGAAAAATAGGTACTACAAAGCGATGCCCGAGTGTACCAAAGGATACGCAATAATAAATACAATAAAAATATTCAGATTTTTAAACTAATGCCATTATAGAATTATGTACCAAGGAAAAACAGGACCCTATTACTGTGTGTCGCCAGGCTGCATCTGACGAACCGTAATAGACAGACAGTTAAAATTTCCACAGCGTATTCCTATTGCCGATACAACATCACATACTAAAAATTGGTAAATTGTAATTATATCACTGAAAAAAGTCACTACCAACTCATATAAAAACAGGTATCATACAAAATGTATGCAGGGCAAATATAATTATCCACAGTGGTGTACTCGTGATTTTATCCAGTATCTTAACAAAATATTTTTGTGTAAACAAGTTTGTAATGTGTAAGCCAAAGTGCCACATTTCGCATGGCGCTGGGTCTTATCCTATCCTTTGTTCTTGGAAATTAGTTCTTTGTGACATATTTATCGATGCTAAAATGTTACATCACTACAAGACAATGGCGGTGCAGAGGAAGCGCGACAAGAAAAACGTCTTCATGAGGCACCTGGGCACCTCTTTATGTAACGGACTGTAGCTTGCTGCGTCGTCTTGATACTTGCGACGCTAGTTCTCAAATATTTAGTTTAATGTACTCTGTTTCTACAACTTGAGTGTAAACATTTGGCAATGTTTTCTACTATACAGTACTATTCCAGATAACATTCAAGAGGAGATTATTAAATTTTAAGAGTTGTTTGTTTGGAAAATATATTGTGTAGGATATAAAAATATCTTTCCAGCTTGAAAGCCAGTATGTGTGATCCTACTATCAAAGAGTTTTATTTTGTCCACACACCACACCACAGGTCAACCGTGCCAGCTTTCAGACAGTGCGATGGTTTGAGACGCCTATTGTCACCGATTGCCCCGTGCGTAAAATTTATAGTGTAGCCTAAAGCTACAGTGGTGTCGTCCAGTTCGCACTTCTGACGATTCCCGCCAATGATGGGAGCGTACAATGGGACGGGCACCTAAGCCGTCGCTGGTCCAAATTAGGGGTTCCTGGCGAGGCGGCATAGATACTGTGGAAGCAGTGCTCGGCCTTCTATTGAGATAGAACTATTTCGTAAATACTTCTATCTGGGGTCACATGGCTCCACATGTCCTATCTTGATACACCATCCCCAATACTAGAGCCAGGTTATTGCGCTGTACCTGGCCATGACACACTCGAGGTGTGGACTCGGACCGCCGGCTACGGCAGTAGCATATGACCCAGTGAGCTACCCTCTACTGAAAAAGTATGTCGCGACAGCGGCACAGATCTGTTCCTCTGTGACAAAATTGTTTACAATAAAACTACTTTTACTGATTTTGTATTCATCGCGGTTTATTTAATTATTTGGTGGACAGTCCATCCGTGACCATGGTTGCTGTAAAGCTTCTGAAATATCGGGCTAGTTAAGTAATGAAGTAAACCATGATAAAATCCGTAAAAGTAGGTTTATTGTAGTGAGTATACAGTTTTTCTAATGTCTAGTGCCGGATTTGAGCCTTTCGGGCCCAATTGCTTGGCCTGGATGGAAATTTATGTTATATCTTAAATAAATAGTATTCTTTTTATATTATTTTCAGTAATTTATTATTTTTCAAATTACATAAAGACGACCGGTTTCTTCTATTACTAACCAGTCATATTTTATGTAGCCTGAATTAATAAATTACTGTTAATAGTTTAATTATTTTTTTAAGAGTATATTATTTATTTAAGATCTACAATTAGTAATTAATAACATTTTATTTTAATTATTAAGGTTCTTACATACATATTAAGTAAACTTGATAAATCAAAATAGTATTCTTGATTAATTAAATATTTCCAAAGTATCAAGACACTTCGGTCTGGATAATGGCTTCGGGCAGGTGTCTCCAAAGTCCCGGCCACAAAAATAATTACGAACATATTAATAGTAATTTATTTATATACAGCGTGCTCATTGTTTATTGGTCTGCCGTTTGGAGCACCATTTGAATGCGTACAGTGCGCGCAATAAATAACCATCAATATAAATGAGCTAGCCACATTGTTATTTATTGCGCGCACTGTACCGTCGCCCCACACCATGGGCTGTCTGAAGTTAGTCGGAGGTGTACTACTTCAAATTGATTCGAATGTCCGACGATTATTAGACCGAGTCTGTCCACTGGTAGATTGGTTTTTATAGATCCAATTCATAGTATATGCAATAGCGGTGAGACGTAGTTCAACGCGCAAAATGAAGCAAGTCTGAAAGTATTTTACTATAATGAATGAATAAAATATGTATTGGTCTACTAGCGAAGACTGTAAACGCTGATTAGTACAACAACAACCCATCTTCACAGCTGATTAATATGTGTCACATTAACTAAAAGGCATAATATGCCACAAGTTTATGCTCTATATGTTAATCGTCTAAAAGAAGTGGATGTGTGAAGACTAAATGAGATTCCCTGGGTCCCAAAACAGTTTCAGCCCTTATCTCGGGCTCCATGTAATGATTTTATTAAAGGGTCATAGTTGCCATTAATGATACATTGCCGTTGATGATAAAAGAGTATCGGAGTGAGGGACTTGTACTCGGCCCTACCCAAAAAAAAAGGGATCGATAAGAATGTTTATTGATCAATGTATGACGGCAGTCTGCTGCTATACACATTTTTTATAGAATCTAAGCCAATCATATCATTATAATACAGTTACTCTAACGGATTGTATCGCGGTATTCAGTAACGTCATAGCTGCGAGGTACAAAAAGCACCTTTTGGGTACTTACTTAATAACTTGTGACACCAGAACATCTCTCGTCTCGGTCCTCCGGTCACCATGTTGGCTACCCCCTTTCATACAGCCTTTTAGCCCACCACTAGAGCCCTGATGACCGAAAGCCTGCTAACTATGCCCCCGCTCATCCGACCTAAACATCTTTCAGCAATAGATGACGATGAAGAAGCCGAGATGGAATAGAATAGAAAAGAATTTATTAACCGACACGCCAGAATCTCCATTTGCCCAGAGTGCCTGACACCTAACACCTTCTCACGTAGTCGAGGTACATCTTAGACGGCCCTACAAGTACTACCACGATAGACAAGGTGAAGCTCCTCATCAAAGATCTCGTCCCTACACGGTCCCCTGGACCCGACGGAATTACACACAAAAGTACTACCACGATAGACAAGGTGAAGCTCCTCATCAAAGATTTCGTCCCTACACGGTCCCCTGGACCCGACGGAATTACACACAAAAGTACTACCATGATAGACAAGGTGAAGCTCCTCATCAAAGATCTCGTCCCTACACGGTCCCCTGGACCCGACGGAATTACACACAAAAGTGCTTCAAATCTTGCCAATCGTTCTGATTAACCTCACACTGCATATGCAACGCCCTCCTTGAGGGATGCACGTTCCTGGACATATGGGAGCCACTGTGATCGGTATTCATAAGCCAGGTGAACCTAGAAGCATGCCCACGAGCTAACGTCTAATGAGTCTCACAGTCCGTTGACTAAGCACTATGAGAGAGTTCTCCTTGCACGCGGTAAAGATGTAGTGAGGGATAAAGAACACTTCATAGACCAGCAATTTGCATTACGCGATGCCCCCGTATGTCCGTTACAAGTACACCGCCTCACGGAATATGTACTGAGCGGATTAAACCGTAAAAATAAACACCCGAATCGCGCCGTCTTCTTCAACTTGGCAAAAGCGTTTGACAAAGTCTGGTAAGAAGGCCTGATTTGTAAACTGTATCGTCTACAAATGTCAGATAGACTTGTACTTATCATGAAGGACTACATACATGTCTAACCGTCGCTTTAGATACTGGGTCTTCCTTTCATCCCTCCGGAGCCGGGGTCCCCCAGGGCTTTGTATTATCCCTGTACAACCTATACACGTGCAATATCATACCAGAGCTGGCGATTTTCGCAGACAACGCAGCTGTCAGCGGCACTATTTACGGCAACGATAGACGCATCATGGCCCCAGTAACCCTCTGCGGTGTAACAATTATGTTTTGAAACTTAAATATTTTATAAAAAAGTATATCTGTCATCTTAATGTGCTCTGTGTTGAAGATATGTCACTCTTTTTCCTTTTGGCGACGGCGAACATGAATATAATAGCAATAGCTGACGCTATCTGCCATCGTCAAACTATAATTAAATAGTATTTTTCTCTTCAGCCAAGAACTAGATATTTGTGACACAATGCACGAATGAATATTTCATAAAAAAGGTTGAGTTCATGATTTCTTACCGACGCCATATTCCATATCGTTAAATTCTAATTCATGTTAAATTCTATTTAATTGTAACTGAGTTTATATATTGCCTGATTTTTATTGGCTCATGAAGCCAGGAGAATGTTACTCTTACTGGTTTTGTTTATTTTCCTTTTTATTAAACACTATATTATTCAAATATATTGAAAGTAAGGAATGAAGCACAATCAACTCAATGAAGGAAATACACAACAATAAATATATACATAAAGGACAATCCAAGTTGCAGCCGGGAGTCTACGAGAGAAGACTTCATACCCTCACCTTTTTACTAACCAATAACAAAAACTCCATTGTTGTTCTTGTAGTATTTTAAGTCTGTCCTGGATTGTGAATGTGGAAAGACCAATTCAAATAAATGTATATAAAAGTCTAACTAAACCTTTATAGTCTCTTTACCCCCTCTTGTTGACTCATGGAATAGAATTAAAACTGTAACAACGGCACAGAAATACTCCGAGTAAATTCTGTGAAGTATCTCGGAATCACTCTTGATCATGTTACCACCTTCAAAGGGCCCTTAACCAAAGTCAGTAATAAAAACTAAGATGTCTCTAAGAAACAAGCTGACGCTCTACAAAGTCTCTATCCGCCCGATACTGTCATATCCTAGCGTAGTATTCGCTCACGCCAGACCCTCTCTCATAGATATTTTACAAAAAGTACAAAATCGCTTCCTGCGAATGGCTGCAAAGGGCTGTCTGTGGTACGTACAGAATCTCGACCTACAAAAGTACTTTAAATTGCCCTTTATCACAGGTCACTTCAGCGCCGATTAATACGGCTATTTTAAATACCGCGCGCGAGCTGGCCCAGACGTCAAAGTTGGGGGAGAAAAGTCATCTCGGTCCCTCCGGCCATGATAATAATAGTAAAATTTGCTGTTACAAACACACTCATATCGTGATGCATATCTCCCAACTGCGAGAGAGAGAGACATAGAGAGAAAAAAAAGAGCTAGTCTCAGACGAACACTTATAGCAATCCAATGAAGCTGTATCGGGTTTCTCTTCGCTTCCACAACATACGTGCAGGTCCGGAAAAAAACTAATATATCAAATTTAAATTCTTACTATTTTCCCTGTATTCAACTTGTGGCGTACTTATAAACAATAGCAGAATAACGATACGTGCACAATTACATAAACATTACACTCGTCCTAAGTGGCCACATCCTCCTCGTCTAGTTGGGTAAATATACAATGAGTCCAACCCGGAATTGGTAGTGTAGTTAACGAGATAATGGTATAAAGTCGCAATGAATTGCGTACTTCAAGTGGAGTGTGGGGTCTGGTGAAGACGTTGCGCCCACTGGGCCGCCGGGCCACTCGTTACGCAATTGATGCTGTCAAATACAATTGTAGCGGCCGCCTGCTTGTGGGAAGCCGCGGCGATGCGAAGTTCGCGCGGATCGGCGACTGAAGTTTGACATGTACAGTCGACAGCGTGAAAATAGAATTGATTTATATTGCGTGAGGGATATAGCAAGCAACACAGACTCGGATTAGACTGGAACACCGCACAAAATGCGACAGCGTAGCCATAACTATACACCTGTCTTATTAAGCGTAAACCCGCTGTATTGCAGCATGGCACTACCTCCTACTATATCGCGTTGTCGAAGCTTTTGTTGTTTATTATGATTTTTAATTCTACATACATTATTATTGCAAGCGTTGGTAGGTAGGTACTTCACGCAATAAGTACTGACCTAAGTTGGTTGATATTAACTGCTCCATTGAGATAGAAATTACGCCAGGCGAAACCGCCCGACATCGCTAGTGGCTTACAATTTCCTTTGTACGAACATAAAACAGAACATTTACGATACGTACCTACAACTTATAGGAAAACAACACATGTATAAATGGAGCTGTGTACGATAAATATCCTTGTGTTTGTTTTTTAACACACGGCGGGTCAATAAAAATCCTGTATACTTAGCTCGTGTGAGTGTGTGCGTGACACGTGTAATGGGTGAAAACTATCGCTCATTATAACGATTGTCTGTCCAGCGCCTTATCTAACCGACGCATCGATAATTGTGTATTCTGCACTAGGGCTGATGTACCCTTCTATTTGTTTTGGTTTTGAATAAGGCGCAAATCAGCTGTCAGTCACCTAATGGTGCATATGTCTCTAGGTATATCATGTTTGTCAGGCTGGCAGAGAGCGTCTGATACTGCGAGACGACTGGTTTTCATGATCTACTTCGCATGGCGTTAAATGTCTTCAGAGACGCATTCGCGGTGCTTCTAAAACTTGAAGAACTACATAGTACTTGATACCGCCATAAAGTGACACCTACGGTGTCGTGTTTCGTGCGGTTTGTGAGTAGCCGGTGGCCCATGGGGGGGGGAGAAAAGGAGGGCAACGCGTCGGCATGGGCGTCGGTAGTCAATAAAAAGCTCCGATTTCTCGTTTGTCCCCCTATACTATAAAAAAACGTACATTGGCTACTACTGAGTGATTCTTCAAGTTTTAGATGAAGCATCACAGAACACTCTTTAAGTTATATCTACGAATATCGATTGAAAACCGCCGCACTTCCACGTAAACTTACTACACGTCACAAATACTTGTGTCACTTGCTGATGCCCCCGTGTCGACCGACGGCACTAGGTACATACACGCGGATAACCAACGAGCGTGGACTAGCTCTAGCTCTCGTAAACTTACGACACGTGACAAATACTTGTGTCACTTGCTGATGCCCCCGTGTCGACCGACGGCACTAGGTACATACACGCGGATAACCAACGAGCGTGGACTAGCTCTAGCTCTCGTAGACTTACTACACGTCACAAATACTTCGGTCACTTGCTGATGCCCCCGTGTCGACCGACGGCACTGGGTACATACACGCGGATAACCAACGAGCGTGGACTAGCTCTAGCTCTCGTAGACTTACTACACGTCACAAATACTTCGGTCACTTGCTGATGCCCCCATGTCGACCGACGGCACTTGGTACATACATACACGCGGATAACCAACGAGCGTGGACTAGCTCTAGCTCTCGTAGACTATATCCCCAATGAATCGTTATTTTTAGGGATGAAAGTAGTTATACATATCTGTATTTTTTTCATCCAAATCCATGTAGTAGTTTTTGGATGAAAGATTATCAAATTTAGTTATTCTACTACTAATATTATAAATTATGTGAATGTTACTATGTACGTTTGTTATTCTTTCACGCAAAAACTACCGATACGTGGATGTAACTTGGGTTACACTAGCCCGGGTAACAGCGCCGGGCACCGCTGGTTATATACTAGTGACAACCCTAATCCGTCGGCGTATAGAATGGGAAATGTGGAAATAATTACTGCGAATAGAATGACCACCGGCGATTAGGCAGCCGTCTGCTGGTTTATGTAGGTGATGGTGGTGGGAGTGGTGGTGGTGGGAGTAGTGCCCTACTGTTGGGTTGAGCCTGATTTATGTGACACGGTCACAAGGGTTCATGCATAGCACTGATTATATAAAGTTGTCTTGTATACACTGTGTAAACTAGGGTTATGCAGATGCGCTGCCGTGGTAGTGCCATGCTCACATGATACCGCCCTAATCGTGATAGCTATGATTTCGCGTTTAGTGTAGGTTGTGGGTGGCGCGACTCATCTGCATCCCCCTGCCTTCTAAATTAAAACCGTTTTCTGACGAGGACTACGTCCACCTCTTCAGGCTGAGGGACGGAACTTAGATGTATATACATACGCTTTAAGACATAACCCTTCTGTCGCAGTGGGAACATATCTGCAATGAATATCTAGCATCACCCCGCGATTTCACTCGCCTACCTCCGCTTCTATTATAGATAAATTGACTTATACAACATAAAAATATTTTTATTTCGGTCCACTAATTCGTCAGATTAGCGCGTTTAAACGAAAAAACCCCCAAACCTTTATATTATTATTCTAGATAAGAATATGTTATCAGCTGTTGATCGTGGATATCGAGTGTGCGCCGCGGTTCTGTGTACACCGCTGTAATATACTCATGTAGTGAACGCGAAGAGTATTATTTGTTGGCGCCAACGTAAAGCTTTCGTAATGATCAGGTGGGCTGTGTAAACAGCTTCGCGCTAAGTCGCCATTTAAAAATGTTGTAAACAACCCGCGCGCACCCGCCAGCTCGGCTGGGCTGCCCATATTTTATGGGAAAAACATTATTTTATATTAATATTTGTTACGTCCTGGGGACCGTCCTTTTGGCGTGATCGCAGCACCCCAGGGACAGATGCTAAAACTGTCCTGGAACGAATTTAATGAAAAGAAAACTAGAAGGAGTAGTACTTGTTTCCCACCCCAATCAAAGCGGAGACAGTGCAGGATTGTAATGCCTTATTCAGTCAAGAAAAGTGATGACAGCTGGATGAAGCCCGGCCGCTAGGCGCCACGCAAATATTCATAAGTGCCTAGCACATATCCACATGTTACATCTAATTGTTATTGCTGGTGCGTACTGCCGGTCATGCTGCCGTGCTGCTGTGTGGATTTCCGGCGGAGATTTGGAGGAACATAGGGCAACGCGTCTGCGTAATGCTTATACGGAGTTTTATGGGTATCGGTAGTCATTAAAGTGCTCCGACTTCTGATAACGCTGAGCTGTGTTTGCTCCCTTGTACAATAATAAAATATTTATTGTCTATAAGTATATTTAGACAAGTCGTGTATGTGAAGCGCGGCGTTTGTGTGCCATTAGGTGCGGTTATTGCGAGACATAACGCGACTCAAACTGCTACATGTGGCAGAAAACGTCGCCAGGCGCTGCGCTCGCCATTTGTACGAGTATAATATCGCATATGCTTTTCAGATATATCTTTGTCGGGCTTGAACTTATGCTGCTATGTAATGGCTAATGGAAGCATAGAGAGAAGCTTTATCGGATTATTACGAGTGCTCGTCGAGCGAATTGGTTCGGGGTCGAAAAGAGGACCGACCTCCCAATCTCCCGCAAATAAGAGAGATCCAGAGATGAGTATGTTTATAATAGATAATTTAGCAATTATTATCATGGCCTGAGAGACCGCAGGGTCCCTCATCGGTATACACGTAATTTTGCTATTGTAGCTTGTAATAGCGTATCTAGTTGCGCCTCGCGGTTTAGCACGAGTAATTTGCGATTCCGTTGATATATGTATAATGAAGGCAACACGTCTTGATAATAGTTACGCGGATGTATGTGGTTGGTTAGTTCGCGGTCTTATAAGGCCCCGACTGCTCATTTCTACCCTTATACTATAAAATAAACCATCGACTATACCTCTTTTAAACCGCATGAAACGCGGCAGGATATCTTTCACTATGTGATAGTCGTATGCGAGCGAGAGAACCCCGGTGGTGACGGCCTGTTTCCACTTATGATCAATGAAGGATAATCTTCTGTTAACCCTGTCCTAAGAGATGCTATCGCGTGGCCACTGCATAGTAATTTAGGGGTGGAAAAAAGAGCGGGTGGGGGGAGGTGTTGTGGGCTCTTATCCGATATTAATTAGTTGTTTTTGTTGATCTCGTTTTATACCAGCGCTTTATAGGTTTATTTAATTTTATTTAATTTTTTGTAGTAGTAAGGGGAAAATGAGCAGTCGGAATCTTTGTAAGACGAACGACGGCCATAAACATCCGCATAATTATTGTCAAGGCGTGTTCCACTCTTTTCCTTCGAAGTTCCACCAGAAACTGCTGAATGAAGCACTGCTGGTCGCCAGCCGTACTAGAATATATAGTTTTGTGCTGTATATCAGGGCCCCGTGTACTATATACTATTGGAGCAATACAAAGTACGCAAAAATGCTATATTTTATTGAAGATAATTGATATTGTACTTTAACCATTTTTGTGGCGAAAAAATGTTGACAGCCCTATGCACCATCTGGCTGACATCCCATTTCTTGATCGTATAAGTCCTTACAGCCCTGTACTGTCTCCGGAGCGGGAGTCTCGCCGAGGGATACTGGAAAGACTTCCTGCCCCTCCTCCCTTTCCTTCTAATAAAATTCATTACGGGCAGTTGTTGCGCTAAACTCGGGCTCGGCATAATTGCTATACAGGCGTGTTGCCCTCTTTCAGAGATAAACCGCTCGAAATATGACAGCATATACATAAACCTCTGTAGGGGCAGACGAACAGCCTTCTGATGACAACCGATGCTTATAGACATGAGCATAGCAGATATTCAGATGTGTCGCCTTCCTGCCCTCCTCCCCTCTAAGAGACCACTGGATTCTCACGAAACGCGTCACCATAGCTGTCACTATAAGACGATATCATGTAAGCGAGAGGTGCCTCCCCTGACGTGTCGAAGCAATTCCATGCATGACACAGCCCGTTACGAAAAAGCTTCACCTCGGTAATGTAATCGTTACACTCTACTTGTTAAATAAGTGAAGAAAATGCAAAAATAATGATTTAATAACGCTAATCAAAAACAATTTCTAAATTACTTTAACGGTCGCGATTATTAAAATCGTGATTAATTTTTAAAGCCCAACTCAAATGGTGAATTCCTTTGATGCCTTTGCATCAGTAAATAAAGTTTATTTTCGCCTGAACTAAAGATAGAGCAAAGGAAAATTAACGACTCATGTAATAACAGTGGCACAGTAGTATCATAATCTGATTTGTGCGCGCAGCGCTATGTGTGCATGAGGCTGTCGGTACGAAAATTGCGTTGGTGTGGCGAAACGCTTACTGTGTGTATGAAGACACGCACACTACGTACATAGTTCGCACACTCGTTATCGCGCGCACAGATTAAGTAAAATGGGCGAAGTAAACCTTATGGAGATGTTAATAAAAGTCAGTTATTTTTAACAGTGTGTTAAATAATCGAGAAATCCATTCGCGTCCCCCAAATATAATGTAAAGTATGTCCGTCCCTGTCTGTCGTGTGCGTGGCGTGTGGTGTGGAGAGAGACGGGTGTACTCGGAAAATGAGCGAAGTTCATTAGGCATTCAGTAAATGAAACTCAATCATATTATTTCGCGACGCGTTTTGGATGGACCGCTTCATGCAGGAGGTAGCAAATAAATTATTTTTGTAAAGGTTGGAAAATCAAGTTTAAAGAATTTTTTGAATAGGTATGTGACTATTTGCCAGCTTTTTGAATTATGGTTATGTACAATTATCATTTATGATGCAATGCAGGTTATGCAAATACACTGATTATATCCGTAGGTAAATACTAAAAACATTTTTCTCAGTGTTTATATGTTTAGTGACTTCTAATTTCAATTCACATAAAAAGAAATAAATTTAAAAAAAAACTGTCAATGGTTCTGTATTGCGACTATAACAATAGAACATTATAATTCCTCCATGGCATGTACAAATAGCTATTTCATTTAAAAAATCCAGAAATTTTACATTTGGTTAACAGGTATTTAGGCGGTCTGATCTAATACAGACAAGCGGTGGGCAACATTTAATTTTACCGTTTACTTTTCACATAAAATTGTTGTTTCAGAAAAAAGGCATAGTTAATTGTGAATTATAGCACTACAAACTGCCAGGATAGCCTCATTAAGCCGTTGAGACGACTTGTATGGCTGCCTCCGTCTAGCATAACACCGTTCCCTCGTCACGGGCAATGCGATTAAGAAATCTTTGAAGGATCGAAATGCTATTATTCGTGTAACCGGATTGCATGCATGTTATGAGGAGAGAGCAAAAAGTTATTCAAATTGCATTAATAAAGTATCCACCGGCGACAGGCCGAGCGACACCTGCTCCCCGGACCAG
>JAFELO010000069.1:832825-885098 GCA_017140195.1 Eumaeus atala
ACGCACGCGCGCGCGCGTGCGTGCGTGCGTGCGTGCGTGCGTGTGTGTGTGTATCGAGTGTCGGTGACACGTGTGCATGTGTGTTGCAGCGAATCAGGTCACGTGTGCCTGCAGTTCGTGTGGCGCGAGGGCGGGGCCCTGCAGTTGTCCACGGGCGGTACCGTGTGGGACGCGCCGCAGGACGCCTGCGCCGACCATGACAGGGCGCCCTTCGTGACGCTCATAAGTGAGTATCACATACAATAACTCATTTACACCTTTACGTATCCCCAGTAGTAATCAGGCGACGGCACATCGTACACATTAGTCAAACGTCCTTCTGTGCGGCATTGCATCTAAATCAGAACGGCGTGGCAGCAGAGGTACTCGCCCACATGATGCCACTGTAAACTATATCTGTGCGTTCGCGTGCAGTTTGTTAGTCCCCGTCGTTCCATTGGAGGGGAGGAAGAAAGGCAACGCATCTGCATAATAATTGTGAAAGTTTTTGGTTGTTGTAGTCATCAGAAAGTTGAAACTGCTCGTTTATTTTACTATTAAAATTAAAAAACAACAACATAGATACATGAAGAACTCTGAAACTTGGTAATTTGTTTTATAGTTCTAGACTTTACCTAAGAAATATGTTCAGTACTCGACGGCAATGGTTCATTGCTGGCATTTCTTTTTCCTATTTGCTTGTTTTGGTCGACTAAACTCGGCGCGACTGTTCACAGCTACCTCGCTGACGCCGATGCGCTGCCCCATATTCGGGCGCTACTCCGTGCTGAGCTCGCTCGCGGACCGGCGCCGGCGCAGGCAGCAGCACGGGATAGGTATGTCCCACGTATCGATACCGCTTGTGGCCGTGACAAACGTATCCGAGGGCGCCTGCTGCCTCCTCTAGCGATGTTGAAATGCTACGTATAACATTTGGTACCCAGTAGAGTGTAAAGCGACATGTGCCAAAAAGATTTGAAAAATGTAAAGATAGCGTTAATCTAAAAGTTTCGCTTAAAAAAACAGGTTGTTACAGATGACCAGTTTCAGCCGGTTTACGTATAATTACTGTACATATAATTTTACATATAACGGTTCTCTAATTCATCTGTGAACTTGTTACGCTCTCTCGCTCGGAGGCTCCGCCCTTTCGGAAAATTACTATGTATTTTTGGAGTTATCGATATCAATTTACAACTTTATCACGTCAAAATGTTTGTGCGTCAGGGGACGGCGAATCCGGCAAGCAGCCGGCGACGGAGTGCGTGTCCGGGCTGTACGACAGCGCCAACTTCGGCTGCGGCGCGGCGCAGGACACAATCGAGTTCAAGTCGCCCTGTGCCAGCACAGGTACCCTCATCCCGCCCCACAACCCACAGCGACTGAACTGCACTACACACACCTATTGTTGTAATCATATTATATAGAACTGCGACAAATTGTAGTGCTAAGGATTTACTACAAATTTCCGCAGTAACGAAGTATCGGAAGCGTCATGCAACAATAGAGTAGGTATAAATTAAAATCCGTAAATCCGTAATGGATGAATTAAAAACATATTTGCCATCGACGAATAGGAATGAGATTTTTTAAATTCCTTTTAATACTATCAATAGGTAACTAAATATGTAAATTTTAACTGAGATGACAAGAAAAGTTTTTAACGCAACAATATTGTGCCTAGGCGTGATGTCGTACGCTGTCATTTGTGTTTCAGTAAATCGCCCATATTGCAGTATTTTACATTATTATTTTAATGAAGATATTTTTAATATCAAAGTCTATATCGTGTGATTTTCAGATTCCATTCAAGATTCCCTTACACCTTGTTACGGATTATTTTATAGGAAGAGTCAACAGTCATTTCATCACGGTCTCACCACATTCACCAGAACAAACCTAAAATAGTACAAGATACAAACAATGGAATAAATACAGTTGCAGAATGCATTTCCGACTTATTTACCGGTTTATAGGTGACCAGTTTCTACCGAAACTAGCAGCTAATTAACGATTAATATAATACGTATTAATATATACGATTTATCTACTATAGTATGATCTTGATTTTTTTCTACAAATTGTAGGATCTCCTATAATTAGCATAGTATAAGCTTTACATCTTAGACAGCAAGTAAATAAAAAATAACATCATAAAGAAGAAGAAAAAGTATGCTTATACAAAACAAATAGTAAAAGTATGCTTATATAAAACAAATAGTAAAAGTATGCTTATACAAAACAAATAGTAAAAGTAAACATTAAAAAAAATTAGACATACATTTAAATGTATCCATACATAGACTATCTATGGGAAGATGCAAAACCGTGTTATTAACCCCTAAAATGGTAACGTTTTATGGTTGTGGTATCACCCGACCGGGAACGCCATAACCCTGATTTCACGCGGTCCCACATACGGTGACAGAGCAGCTAACACATGATTTGTTATAATTTATAGTCGACCATTGCTTTAGGCATCATAGTAAATGAAGGTCTTAGTTTTAGTTAAGATTAAGGTACTAACCATTATTACTGGTCATGAGGCAAATCCACGGGCTTGAACATATACTGTAGTGTTGTAGTGTATCGCAGTAAGAGATTAGTCCAGGTAGTAATTAAATTACCCAGCGCTGAACTGAACTGAGCTGAACCGCTTCCGCGCCGTCACAACACGCAACACGACTTCAAGGTCTCTCAGCTCACTGTAGCATATATAGAATTATAGAGTAAAGGTCCGAGTTATCGAAGCACCTCTGTATTGAACCACAGAACAAACAACAACACACAACGACACACAACAAACAACAACACACTACGTCTTCACGCCAGTCTTTCACAGGGATAACAAATTGCTCACTATTCTATGTACTGTATACAAAACCCGATAACATCGAAGAAAATCATCGATAGTATAGCTATCAATTAACTAATTATCGATATATCGATTGCCTATCGGTACATATACGATCACTACCTCGGTCGACCTATGTTCACTTATACTCGTTTGCTGTTACTGTTGGCTTTTAACAGTCGCTTGTGGTCGCAGTGTACACGTGCTACGGCAGCTGGTGGGAGGGCTCCCGCGGGTACCTGATCGCCGCCCCGCCCGTGAGGCCCCCGCAGCGACCCAAGACCTTCTGCTTCATGTACTCGGCCACGCCTGGTAATGGTGCGTGATCTATGCTAATAACCACTGATCTGCATATAACTAGGTAGCTCATATTTATGAAAGAATTTGCAAAATATACTCTTAGAGACTTGCCCAGACAAACGTCACCAAAGATGGAAGAAGGTAAGACAGCAAGTAGTGAGGGCCTCACTGTACTGATCAGACAACTAAATTGAATAACATCACTGTGTTAGTTGATGGGCCAGTAAGTCGACCCTAAAATAAAATCCGATCGATGAATAGGGGATATCGTTTTATTTCCAGATCTGGAATCTAAATTGGGAAATCCAAAAGAAAATGCTCCTCAGCTTAATAATTTATTATTTTTAAATAATCGATTCGATTTTCTGAATTTATATCACTAAAATTAATAGCTATTTTATATTTCACGGATATCATACTGTAGCTAATATTCTCTTTTCGCTATAGGTTAATGTTATTATTGATGCGGATTTCTGTCGTTTCGATCCCTCATGGCCATTTTCGTGTTACATGTTACCACTCCTCGCCATATAGAACACGTTTCAGAAAAATAGAGAGCAAACTGCTGGTCGGCATGGCATCGTAAGGGGTTGGTCTACTTATTCTTCAGACCATGCCAATGGACGCAGGGTACTAAAAAAATCGCAATTGCCTACGAAATTAATTAAATAAAATTAATGAAACAATTTATACACCCCTAGTAGTATTGGCCCAGGGCACCACTAACTAATATTAACTGTGTTGCTGGAACTTCCTGATACTACAGTATGCGCGATGTCACTACTATTGCACGGTGTATTTCAGAGTCGCTGGCGCTGTCATCAGCCCGCAGCTGCTCTCGCGACGTCCTGCCCGGCCGCTCGGGTGAGAGAGCATACAACCTTACCAGCAACGGTACGTACCACATCACAAACTAACATCATTATCAAGTGTGCATAAAATTATAAAGTGCATATATACGACTATTGCACAACAATATAGTACACCATAGTTTTTGCACTAAATACTCTCTGGCGCCCTAAAAGTGTTTTTTCCCAGGGAATAATATAAATGGCTCTTTCAGCGTAGCACTGTCATGTGAAGTAACGCTCACTCGTAGCAAAGTCAAGTGGAGCTACGCTCACTCGTAACACAGTCAAATGGAGAAATGTGTCTACAATTTCCCATATTATGTGTCCGGTAGTAGTGCAACTGAAGAACCGGTGTAACCGTTATTATTAGTGAATTTCATTTAATCATTAATATTTATTTGACAGGTACATGCGAGCAGAGCAGCAAGTACAACAGCGAGGCGGTCCGCTGCGCGCCCGCCGTGCTAGTGCTGCTACTGGCGATAGTCGCTGGCAGATGATACTCCAGCGCGCCATAGGTCAAGTAGCCAGCGCACGCGGTCCCCGCACGAACTCTTCACCGTCTAGCTAATACCGCTTAGCAGTATTCTTATAACTTTGATTAAGTGTTATAATACTGCTCTGTCAGATCTGTGTCTCGACACTAGCAGCAGAAACATTATAAGCTTGTTCAAATGCTATAATGATACTGCATTTGCAGCTCCGTGTCTTGACACGTGAAGCAGTAATATTATAAGCTTGTTTCAATGCCATGATACTGCTTTGGCATCTCTGCCTCTGAACGCATTAATCAGTATTATATAAGTTTGTTTCAAAGTTATAAGACTGCTTTGGCAGCTATGTTTTACATTTTTATCAGTAAAACTATAATTCTGTTTCAATATTATAATTATACTGCTTAATCAGATCCGTGTTTAGATCTCTCCAACAGTATTATTTGAAGCTTATATCGACGTTATAATACTACTCAAACAGATCCGTGTTCCGACATCTGCAACAGTATCATCATAAGTTTGTCGGAATGTTATAATAATACTGCTTCATTGTTCGTGTCTAGTTGCATGACCCAGACACGACCATAGATTCAATATCCTACGTTTTAGCAGAACATGGGACCGCGAGCGAAACTGGCAAAGATTTAGTGTATTTGAAAATATTTAATGTCGCTTTTATTGTGATAATCGTACCAGTGTTTTGCCAAAATGTTTGATCTTATAACGTTGTGTTTTGGCAGCTGTCTACTGAAATTAGTAAGTTCTTTTTAATTTTAAATTTAAATAAAGACTTCATTAAAGTAAATTTAAATATCGAGCACGCTGATTATCGGTTGAATCCAGCGACAATTGATGCACGAGAATTTATATTATGAGAACGGATTAAACCATGTTGATTCTCGATCGAATCCAGTGACGTTTGTTACTCGAGGATTCGTGTTATGATTTTGGATTCAATACGCGTAATGTTATTTAATCTTTAAAAAGGTTTTATAAGAATTGTAATCGGCTTTCTAAGCTGCGTAGGTTATATAAAAACTTATTTTAAACGTTGTATAAGTAAAATTATTTCAGTCTATGATTCTTATTTCCAATGGTCGAATTTTCTCGAAATCTAATTGGAATTTCATAATACTCTGTATGTACTAGCATACATAGTTTGCTCAACAGTTACTTTCGTCGAGTTGTATGTATGCATACAATTTTATTTTCTAGGTTAGGAAACGAAAACAGTGTTTGATGAAACGAAACAACGTTGTATATAAAATGGTATTTAAAGTTGGTTAAACGAATGAAAACGTGTTTAAACGTAATACAAACATCGGGACTACTGTGCTCGATGGGTATTTATAGAAAGCTTCTCGGGTATACACTATACTGTATGCTGTAAGGCTAGCGTAGATAGACACAATGTAGTCGCTCTGCATTCTGATACGTCCACGAATTGTTTGCTGTTTATAATGTGTTTGCGCGAACTGGGGAACAAGGTGATGGTACGATGCATATTATAAATATCATAATTGTATAAGTTTGAATGATGAATATCATGGTTATTGAGATCACGAGGTACGAAACCATCTCACAAGACGTACGTAGGTAACATATAGAAAAATATGAATAGATATGTTTAAAATCCATAATTTGATGACATATGGTATAACAATATCCAATAATTTACACTCGGCCGCGGAATATTACATAACACTTATGAGAAAACAAGAAAGTATATAAAAAAATGTTTTAATACGACTATCGATACACAAATGTTACATCAATATCTCAAAAATATCACTTTCTTTTTTTCAGTTTCTCAACAACTATGATATTTATTAAATTTAATTTAAAAATATTGATTGTATGTAATTATTGAATGTAAAAAAATATTTTTATGGATCAAAAATAGATGATGTATACATACAGGGAATTGATTTGTTTACCATCCAGTTGTAAAGAATATATGAAACTTATATTATTTAAAAATATTATTTAGAATCATGTCAGTAAACTTTGATAACACAGTGTATTATTTTGATAATGATTTATTATTATTAGAGATATCATCTGTAGGTAATGCGTTTCGAGCTAAAGTTGGTACTGTTCGGCTAGTGTCGGTTCTGTACGGAATTTTGTCAATCCATACATCTCATTTGACAGCTCTTAATAGATACTGAAAGCTTAGTGTCAATAGAATTGATTCTTTTTATAAAAACTTGACCCAAAACATTTGTCACAGAATTTTGAACAAAGTTGCTATACATCAATGCTCGATCTCAGTACAATTTCAGAGTCCACAGTGGACTAATAGACAAACAAACGAACATGTTTTTATATGTATAGAGGTCTCACACTTTAGCTCCGAAGTGTATCACTTGCAGGCTGTATCTGTGTCGATTTAATTGTGGATTCTCAACAGTCATGTAAAGAATCAAGAGACAATCGAATTCCACTGTAACATCTTCTACACTTTGTTTTTGTATCCTATCTTTCTTTATTGATAGTACGACTGTGCCAGTTCGACAATAAATAAACGATGTGGGGGTGGGGGTGGGCGCTTCGCACGGCCGGCCAAGGCAATAACGTCACCAAGTATTAGCAGGGACCAAAACATTACAGCTCGGGAATAAGTAACATCGGCAACACGACCAGTATTCCTCACAGCTCATTTTACATAGTAGAATGGGCTGAAAAGTCTAATGATTTATTTGTGCAGCTAAAGTGAATGAACACTGGGCCACAGTGTACTGGTATATTTTATTTTATGTCCTCAATAGGCTTTATTACACCTAGAGCCAGAAGCCATTTATGTGAAATTTTCAGACATTTCCGGCCATATAGAGTTATTTGTTAAATATTAGAACTGAAGATTTATTTATTGTCGGTCTGGTAACACTAGAGGTTCCGTATCACGCATTTCCATGTCGTTTCATTCATATGATATTTTGGTATTAACACCCTTCCACAAAAACTTTTACATATAAAATATCAATTTTCACATCATTACCTAACTTAGTCGGCATTTTTCTTTGCCGTGTACATTGACTGAATGCCGCAAGTCCCGGGTTCTGTGGTAAGTGGATTGCGTCCTAGACCCTGGATAATGTACCATGGCTAATTTATTAACAGTGCATCTACCGATGGAATGACATGTCACTGCTGACTTCACAACAAGTTTTTTGATCGGATTTTTTTAATCATTTGGATTACAGTATATTTGGACGAGTGAAGTAAACAGAAGTATGTGTCGTGAATACAACTTCGACTTTTGTTTTCCCCGCTCGCCTGATGTAAATCATTGCAATGGATATGTAGAATTTCATTGTAATGTTACACCTAAAAATAAGATAAAAAGAATACAAAAATCATAGGTTACACAAGAGTGTGCCTACTCTGTTTGCTAATCTCGACCACTGTATCATTAAATATATTTTTATTCCTTGCAACTAATTATCTAACTCAAGTGTTCGACTCGCTTGTGCTGTGTCTGTGAAGTGTATTATAGTGACCGGTTGAAATTGTTTGAGCTGCACACGCTTTGTAGTGCACAAAAACAAAATAAATGTTTTGGCACACTCATGCACGCTCTCGTCCAGTGCACAGGCGAGTAGAACTATTCACATGGGGTACTTAATTCGTTAGACAACGAAATGTCGTGTTTGCGCTCAATGGAATTGATTTTGCTTTTTTATTTTCGCTTCTAAGTATGACGCTTCGCTGCAACTTAACATAAATCCCGACCAATAGTAGAGGTAAAGTTTTTGCTCATATATAGTTTGGAGTTTTATTTGTGATAAAAGTAAATTACATTTAAGGTATAAATGTAAATATTCACTAGACTCGAGTTCCTGAATTTTTCTTTTCCAACTTTGTGATAACAGTACGTTCTGAAACGCCCATGTTATATGTGTCCTTCAGTCTGTGCGTTGCTGTGCCGAGTGGAACGCGGCAAACTGTTCACAGAACACCACCTGTGCTCTATATAGTAAGAATTTTCGTCGATATTTAAAATTTTGAGACATGTCATTTACAAAAAAATCAATAATTATTTGTATGTATCACATTATAGATACCATATTACCTAATTATTGTTATGATTTTTTAAATATATCAATAATTTATTATTATGTTTCAATGTGTACGCACTTAAAAACAACGCGAGCATAATATATAACGTACGTAAGAGGCGTGCACATATAACACAGGCGGTTCCCATATAGTGTGTAAGTTTGATACGTCGACGCTTGCCTATGTCTACAGACCTATCATTTAAAAAATATAAGTAGCCGAAAAAAGACTATTGTAAATATAGTAGCCGTACAGTTTATAAGTGACGCATTTTAACGTACAGATGATAAAGTATTAATTTACAATTAAATAACCGAAGATAATAAATAGGGTTAAAAATAATGAAAATATAAACGATGTTCAGCCATTTTAAAGTGTTGATTGCACAATGATAAGTAAATTTTCACGAGTTAGCGTAAGGCTTTATGTTTTCTGTTTAATTTATTATTAAGATAATTTCACCATGTGAATAAATGCACTAATTTTATGTAAAAAAAATAATATTTAATCTATGGAAATATCTGCTTGTAAATATTTTGTCTCTGGTCATCGTTGTATTATCTGTGAGGCTGAATGGTGACGGGTTAAAATTAAAATTATATTTCAATCTGCCAACTTTGCGGTAATTTTACCATATACACAAATGAAAATCAGCTAGAAAAATATTTGGGCACAATTCATTCTGAATATCGTACCTTGCTTTCTTTTGATACGATTTTCGTTCAGTACATACGCATGTATATGACATGAACAGACTGCAATCCGTTTGTACTGGGCCATGTTGACACGTTACAGAAAAGCGAAAGCGGCTGGGCCTTGCTGCCTTTAATTTGTATTTCTAGCATATACATAACTTATCGTAGTCGACCATAGCTGAGTTTTTTTTTAACCTGACACTGGTCACATTCTACATTCAGCCTTACAGGGATGTGTTGTTTTTTTTTTTGGTTTATTATGATTTCCTCAAATGTCTTGCTTTCCTCTGGGTTTGTTCGGCGCTGCGACGCGATACGACTTGTAACTACTAACGTAAGCCTATTATTATATTATTATATTTTGATTACTGAAATATATTTGAAAATTTACTACATGTTTCCTTTATTGCGTTTCATACGTAAAGCCTTTTCTTCCTTTTTTTAATATGTATGAGATACATACGTACTCCCAGCCATTCACAGTGGTCACTGCTATATAGGCCATATTTTTTGATTCCTGTGTGTTGTAGTAAGAGATAGTTCCATGCTGCATTGCAGCCGAATTAGGCCGATACGACTGGATAGATAGAAGTAGTACTTGCTCACATGATACCGCCATTGCCTGATGCCCCTTGAGAGGAGAAGGAGGAAAGGAGGGCAACTAGTTTACATAACAATTATGTGGATATCTATGGACGTCGGTAGTCATAAAATGACTCTGACTACCCGATTCCCCTCGTACCTTATAAAAGAAAATAACATAGTCACTGAACTTGCAGAGTAGGTAAGCGTTTACACTATGTCGCACACAACATGACGCTTATTATTATTACAAGAGGAAGATATTTTTGAAGGGTTTTTAAGATAATTCACGTCAACTCCATTCGATGCTTTCTTAGTACTTAAAGTATATAACATATTTAAAATTTAACTTTTACCTGTATGTGGTCGATTTTCTCAGAACCTACAAAACATATTTTCAATCGGTTTTCACCGTTAAATTGGACCATAAGACCTTGATTCTGGCATAGCATGTCTGATGATGCGTGTCTGCAGACTTGTAATGTGTACGTGTGCAGATGCGTTAGATACCCACAGTAAAGTGTTGCGTAACAACAAGCGCTTGACGACTGTTCTAATACGATAATGTGGGTAACACAAAAAATGTGGGTAACACAAAAAATGTAGGTAACACAAAAAATGTGGGTAACACAAAAAATGTAGGTAACACAAAAAATGTGGGTAACACAAAAAATGTATATTTCTCGGTACCTGCTTACATAACACTGTCAGAAACTGCTGGTAATGGTACTATAGTATTCAATGTTACAACTAGCTGTTGCAGGTCGGGTATTTATTTCATCATCATCATTATCAGCCCTTGTCGGTCCACTGTTGGACATAGGCCTCTTTCAATGAACGCCAAGACCTCCGATTTCCTGCTACTTCCATCCATCCAGGACCAGCCAGTGCACGGAGATAGTCTTCCCACCTGGTGGACGGTCGACAAATACTACGTTTTCCTAAACGCGGCATCCACTCCAGAATCTTAGTGGCCAATCTTCCATCTGTTCTTCTGAGTGTATGACCAGCTCATTGCCACTTCAGTGAGCTTTTTCTTCGCGTGATATTGGAAACTTTAGAGCTCAGCCTTCTGACTTTGTTACGAATTCTATTGGACAAAGAAACATCCAACATATTACGTTCATTAGCTTCCTGTGCTACCTCAAACTTGCGGACCAGTCCCAAATTAAGAGGCCATGTTTCGGCCCCGTGGGTCATCACGGGAGAGAACGCATTGGTTGAATACTTTTGTCTGCAGGCTCTGCGGTATAGGCGACGAGAGAATATGACGAAGCTACCGGAATGCTGCCCTACCCAACTGAATCCTTCTATCGGTTTCCTTCTCGAAGTTATATCTACGTAATTGCAATAGTTGCTCGAGGTAGACGTATTCGTCTACGACTTCGAGAATGGCGCCATCGACGTTGACCGGCCTAGGGAGAACGTGTTCGTTGAACATGACCTTTGCCTTGTCCAAGTTCATCCTACGGCCAATACGTCGGGAGCATTCATCAGGCTGTGTAACATTTCCTGCGAGCTCTCCAACGATTCGGCCAACACAACGATATCGTCGGCGAAACGAAGACGCGAGAGGTACTCACCATTAATATTTATGCCGCACTCTGCTCAGTTTAAAGTCTTAAAGACGTCCTCCAAAGCATTATTGAGCAGTGTCGAGAAAATGACCCTGTCGCACTCCTCGATGCAATTGGATTCAACAAGGCGAATCCAAATCCAAAACCTCCCGGAATAAGAACGGACATAAAAGCAGCGTCATACAATGCTCTCAGTACTTCGACGTATCGCCAATCGACCTGACACCGCTGTAAAGCTTCCAGAACATACCCATATACCCATATTTATTTTTATTTCATTTATTCATCCCACGTCTTTTATTTGTACTTAGTATTGTTCATCACCTCCTCACCAACTGCTAAACGGGTGCAAACTCGTTCAGCGGTTGAAAGGTGAGGGAGTCTACTCCTTCCTATGATATGGATTTTTTGGTATTTTCAAATACATTTTGGCAGTCCAAGTGTGGAGTGTGGAGTGAGAAATTTAATAATAGACATGGCTGCCGAGCCGGATCTATTTCGGAAAAAATGTAAAAATATGATGTCACACAAACTAAATCTGTCATAATTTGGGGACAGTGGAATAGTTTCAGAAATCTGCCAGTGTCAAGCATCTTCAACGTCAGACCGTAAAGTCACGGGACGGACCAAAACTATTAATGTGATTTTCAATTATTTTATTGATAAGTTTAATAAGGTATTGCTTTGCACTTGCCCTGGTTACTTAATTTATGGAAATTGGGGCAAAACGAGCATGCGAATTCTCGTTAATATCGACACCCACACACATCTATATAGAGGTTATCCAAATGCAACATCATCCTTTCGCCTTTCCTCCAATGAGCCAACGACTGTTTAGCTGTTACTTTGTGTCGGTATTAGATTGGAATTCTTATGAATAATATTCGAACTAAATGTAAGTATTAATGTGGCTTGCATCTGAAGTAAAGTTTTCTATTATTAGAAGTGACGTTGTTCGCGATCGCCTACTTGCGTAGGGGACATCTGCGCATCTAGTGGGTGAACGAAATGGTTTATTCCTTTGATTGTTTACGGGAATTTGGACTACCTTTTCTCTCGGACGTTACAGTCGACTGGGTATAAGTTTATCACCCCCACCATGGTTCAAGTCTTGTCGTGGTGGTGGGGCTCAAAAGCCTGGGATGATCCGAGACACTTTAGGCGAAGCCAATGGAACCAAGGAGGTGGGTGCTCTTTGTACCCCTCTTATAAGGAGCGGGGACTAAAGAGCAGGGGGAGGAAACGCTCTTTGTACCCCTCTTATAAAAGGAGGGGACAAAAGAGCTAAACAATGAGGCGGCGCTATAGCACACGGGGCACGGGGCGAGGATGGGAACCTCACCCCATTGCACTGTCACAAAGTGGGTGGGGTTGTCCTGTAGTGTGGGACAACCTCATCTGTGGAGGCGGAGCCGGACCCTTAGGGGGCTGACTCCGTCTCCACAAAATAAATCATCAGGGCACCTCGACGCCCTGATGATTTATTTTTCTGGGACACCTCACCAAAGGTGGCACTGATGGCACTCGCGGTAGTTCTTATAAGCATTCGGCACTAAAAAGTGCTGGGATCCCCACACACCACTGGACCACCACCACCAAAACCACCACCACCAAAACCACCACCACCACCACCACCTCATATAAAATGTGGTGCCCAAAATCTGGCTCTCTGTAGGTGATAGATTTTCTCGAAATCTACTGAACGTATTTTCGTGCTGTTTACACTCTTAGATACCTAGAATGAATGCTAAGAAAGTTTCCAGTGTATTCCGGGCAAATCCGGGGCGGATCGCTGGTAGCATATGTAAAAAACGGTTGATAATACATATAATACTTAGATAAGGAAAAATATAATAAATGATCAACCATTTTCCTCACTGTCTACCACCTCGATCGACAAATATAATAAATGATCAACCATTTTCCTCACTGTCTATCACCTCGGTCGACAAATATAATAAATGATCAACCACTTTCCTCACTGTCTACCACGTCGGTCGACAAATATAATAAATGATCAACAATTTTCCTCACTGTCTACCACCTCGGTCGACAAATATAATAAATGGTCAACCATTTTCCTCACTGTCTACCACCTCGGTCGACAAATATAATAAATGATCAACCACTTTCCTCACTGTCTACCACCTCGGTCGACAAATATAATAAATGATCAACAATTTTCCTCACTGTCTACAACCTCGGTCGACAAATATAATAAATGATCAACAATTTTCCTCACTGTTTACCACCTCGGTCGACAAATATAATAAATGATCAACCACTTTCCACACTGTCTACCACCTCGGTCGACAAATATAATAAATGATCAACCACTTTCCTCACTGTCTACCACCTCGGTCGACAAATCCTGGTTACACTAAATGGTTCCTGTATCCCTAAACCTGTCTGTTCTCCTGTGCGACGAGCCCGCTGCCAGTTCAACAAGATCTTACTTCTTGTAATACCAGTGTTAGTTCCCTCACAAAAAAGTCGAATCCAAGCTGGCTAAGGAAAATACAGCATCCGTTTTCGTAGCACATTGAATTACGGGCTACGACAAACTTTCGGGCCAGCCTCACGTGTAGAGGCCACGTCAGATCATCACAGATAATAGTTTAAAGTAAAACTTTTAAAAGGCTTTGACATTATAAATCACAAGTCCTAGGGTCTAGATGGTAAAATTGATAAATTTGCAAAGTATTATACACAGTATGTTACTGAATATTCAAAAATAATCCTAATGCATAATACAATGATATTCTGTTAGAACATATCATATAAAAATAAAGTACAAAGTGCGCAAGCGTAGAGAGGAACGCAAAACAACCCCTCAGAGGCTAATGACTCATTTCAACCCCAGTCAAAATCGCACGAACTTACCCGACGGTCCCCGACCGCGTCGCGTACGGAAAACACCAAAAACATTTAACACTCTCTACAATTATGTAACAATTATTATTCCGTGAAAACCGTTTTTTATTATTGTTTAAAATGAAAGTAACAATCTGTGCTTCGAGTTACCTGAATGTCATAAGGATCCGCGGACACTATGGATGATGTTCAACGTATATTGATTTTCCGTCAGCGAAACATTTTGTGCGGAATCTAGTGTTATTATTAGATCTGCGCTAATATTGAATAAGTGGTAATATACAGTGAATACTACAAATGCATGAAGATATATAAATAATGGTCAAATTTCAGTGCCTCGACGTAAAATGAAATTACAAAAATATTAATAAGTATTTTTGCGAACGTACCAAAATAATCAACATCAATTCGAGAATTAAGTAATAATTTTAATAAATTAACGAAAATATAAATTTAAAACGCGGAAAATTCTCGCAGATTTCCCGTCTTCATAAACATGTCAATTATAATACTCGAACGTGCCGTATATCGATCGACAAGTCGTAGCAATGCTGCCTTAAACTGACATCAGCATTGTTTTTTGCCTAGATATATATTTATTTATAACAACAATGAGCCCCGCATTTTACTGTGTGTGATGCTGGCAATATAGTTGCATTCGAAATTTAAATTTTAAAGAGCTCGCATGCGGAGTAGCTGCATTATTACAATTCTTAATTCGAATCTCCTACACAGTACACACTACATACAACAAGTACTATGTAGCAACCTTCAAAAACACATACCTAGTGTGGAAACCATAGAAATCTTTTGTAATCGGTAAATACAAATAACACTGTAGGCTTCAGATTACATTACAACGAATTAGGCCAGAAAATAAATTAAAATAGTAATCTACATATACAAAACTTTCCTACTCTTTCTAATCTGAGTGACTGACCGACTGACAGTCAACGCACAGCTAAAACGACCAATAAATTCGAAACTTGGTACAGAGATTCCTTTCATGACTTTAAGTGAGCACTAAGAAAGGATTTTTAGAAATGTAACCACTAAGGGGGTGAAATAGGGCGGTGAAGTTTACAATATGTAATTATATCACACTACGTAGGAGAAACCGCGGGGCTTTGCTATTTAAAGTATAAACTGCATTGAATTTTCGGAACATGACATTGCCTATATATAATTTTGTTAGAAAAATGATTAAAAAACGAATTAACACAAAACTGTCGTGATTATGTACAATAAAGAAAGTTACAAGAAAGAAGGAAGTTACTTTTGATGACGTAAAACAACATCAACAGTTGTCGTGTAGATGGGTTAGCGCTGTATGTAACTATTAACTATTACGTTATTGAAGCCTATGAATGCGTGTACGGAATGAGGTATCTCCGCCAAATGACAATGAGTATCCTGCCCGTTAGCTCTGCGTCTTATATTACTTGCATCGCTTCTTTATCGTAATCACTTAAAAAACATTGAGACGCGTAGTCTCTGAATTCTGAAAGCTTATGAAATACACGAATTTATGAAAAGGAACTAAAGATTTATTTTGGATGCAATGCAGATGCACCTTTATAAAACTCGCTTTTCGGTAAGATCATCCATTTTCCTAAGAAGTCAATAACATTTAAAAGAAAGTACTTAAGTATTTACATTCTTCATAACCCCTGTAATTTCGCGAGTAAGGTTCAAGGAGTGGTCGTAAAGATAGAAGTAAAGTTTAAAGATGCCCTGTGTAAGTTGTTGGCGATAATTTCCTGGTTTCATGAATAAAGTGTTAAATTTTATAGATTCAGGTCCAGTTTTGATTTGGACGTAAAAATGTAACAGATATTAAATCCTAAAGGAGGCATATGTTGGGTAACTATTTGAGCGTCTACAGCCCAATGTGAAAGATACTTAAATAACTTGTAGAATTGTGGACCGAGTACTTTGGGTTCGACCTTGAACCTGTGATTTCATGAAAAATGGCTTTTTCAATATTATGGTTCCTTTTTTTTTCGGAGGGACCTAATACTGGTTGGCAGCGCTAGTCCAGCCTCAACAGTTCGACTGACTACGAAGACTTTTTTGTCATCAGGTTTAGATAGACGATAGGGGGACAGACCCCCCCTCTTTTCCCGCAGATGGGAAGAGATGAACCGGGTTGATTGTGGGAGTACCCTATAGTGATTATTTTTGGGACCGAAAAAGGGGAAGCGGTCCCCCTCCCCACTCTAGTGGGACGGCGCGCGCACGATGCCGTTTAAGTTGCGGTGTCGTGGATAAGTATAATTGAGCTCGTTTAGTGTTTGGCTTATCTGAGGAAGCCGGCCTCCTCGCCCCCCCCCTCTCTGACGGAGGGGGTCGATTTGTGCTACAAATCGGCAAAAGCCGTATTCTTAATTTAATTATTATTAGAGCTCTCTAAAGTCGCGTTATTTTATTACTATCAATCTAAACTCTCTACTTACTTCGAACCCGGGCTCGTTTCCGTAAGCGGTGTGTGAGTTTGACATTCTGTCAGTCATACGTTATGACTGTGTCACTATATGTAAGATTGTGTATATCGTATTGGTTCTAGCAGGAAAAATGCATTTACGCACCATCCAGCCGACCCAAGGGGGCCTGAAGTGTGTGTCGGGCTCAGGTCGTGAAGCGATAGCTACTACCGACTAAAAACTGCTATCCGTTAGTTGGCCCTATTGGCATTTTACTGCGGGAGCATGTCTTGGTGTGTCTTTGCTTGTGTTCTTGGACGGACTTTGCTACTGCTATCGCGATGGCGTCGTCGGCGTCGTGCAATACGTGCTTCGGCCGACGATAACGGGAGTAAAATTATGGTTATACTTGAAGTAGTAGTGCCCACTGTCTGCGGTCGTATTGCCGCTAGCTCACACGACACGGCTGCAAAGAGACAGCTATGGTGTCGCGCTTCGTAGGAGATGAAGTGTTAAGTGATGGGCATCGATGGTCATGAATGGGTTGTGACTGTGTGAAAGTGCTGCAACTATTAACATTTGTTTCACTCTCATGGAGCACTACTTGGTAAAATCCTAAAATATACTTACTTAAGGATTTCTTAAGCATACACAAAACTCGATCGCGGTTTGTTTAAGTATATTACAATCCCGCCGCCATAAACATAATCAAATCAAAAATCAAACATAAACTAGTACTGTACAACTATAAAAATTGTCTCTTTTTTCCGAGCCAAAACTACAGGATCGATTTTAATAAAAAAATTACAGTTTTTTTTTATTTAAATTTTTGTAACTTTGTATAACACAGGCTATATTTTGTTTTGATCAGTGACCACGATATTTTTCTTGCCACAGCGACCCGCTCAGATAGTAAAAAAAACTTAATAAGAGTCAAAATTTCACTAAGTTTATCTCATTTGCATCACACAGAGCCTTGCTCCTCAGGTTCGACACACAATTGAAGCTTCTACGTTAAATTAAGACTTTAAATTAAAACTCACTACCATAAACCTTCCCTTAGATCAGTTATGGTGATATAGCACTGACCCCCGGTGTCACGCGTATATTTGTTTTTCGAGATATTTTTTATGTTCTTTCACATTGTGATGTACCTGTCAAAAATTTCAAATAAATCCCTTAAATAGTTTTACCTTGACAGAATAAGAAATATACATCTTTCGTATATAACACTAGTAGGTCTCGTAGACAAAGACATGTATGTAAGAACATGTGTAATCGCACCTCCCTCTCAGGCCTCTGCAGTAATATACGAGGTAACTTCCACTTTCTGTCTTCACCAACTTATATCTTCCACACTACTTTGGCCTCACTTTCGTAACGGTATCGTCATTCATTAACCAGCTTACTCCCTAAGCCATGCGTGTGCAAGATAATTTTACTTAAAAAATCGTATCTCACAAGTTAATGTGCAATACCGATAAATATTTGGCTTTTCCTTATCCACGTCCAATAAAACCTCTTGACCCGCAAAAGCGAGTGCGACGCTCCAGCAGGCGCCAGCCCTCAGCCAGCCGCCTGCAGCGAGCAAATACACGAACAAATTATGATAAAAGCTTGGCGAAGGTCCAGCTTTGGATAACAGGCCAAACAAAGCGCATTATTACGTTTTATCTACATCACAATACCGTGATACGATTGGAGAGGATATGGCGCAATTAAAACGTAGTGCCGTGTTGCATTGAGGAATTGGGCCTCCTGCATATGATACGTATAATGCTTTGCAGCTTTGATGCCGCGTTTCGTGCGGTTTTTAAGTTGCCGTTGGCCCATTGAAGGGGCACAAGAAAGGAGGGCAACGCACCTGCATGACAACAATGTGCACATCCTTGGGTGCCGATAGTAGTGAAAATTCCGATTGCTCGTTTGCTCCCCTATACTAGAAAATAAAAAGCACGATTCATTGCAGCATTGTAACTCAATCTGGGAGAGAGAGAGAGAGAGAGAGAGATGAGAGAGAACTTTTTCACGCATCTAAATAACCGCCTTGCTAATGCTCATTACACGCCGGTAAGCACCAAATACAAACTATTTTTTATAACATAAGGGGGCGCTTCTCCCTCTCTTCTCCCTTAAACTATAATCAATCCGTGGCCAAAATTATCTTGTTTGTAATTCCAGCCGTGACTTCGTTAACTTGAACTTGACATGTCGGAACGGCGCAATGTGATATGACGTAGCCACCAAGGGGACGCGTGTCGGGCTCACATGTCGTTGTGGTCTTGTGAGTTGAATTAAAACAAAACTCGGTTTAGTGTTAAAAGTATTGTGCTTAGGCGTAGTCGACACGACGATAATTGGTAAAGAATAAGCGCACACATCTTCACGCCCTGATGGGGTAGGCAGAACTGACTGGTACATGTCCTGATAATATGTTAACAAACCGATACAAAAACGCGCGGGACGTCGTTGATATATTACGTACTACATACTTCTATATTAAATATCTTAATCATATTTCCAGAAGGCTCGATGACAGATGCCTTTTCTTGTCAGTGCTGAACTCGTTGCAGAGTATTGACGTTCAAGGAGTAACTTTTAAAATCTTATTTTAAATGATACATTTTGATCTTTTAAATTGTCTGTGCCCATATACTCGTAGGCCGTATTACGAATCCTTATGGTAGTTGTACGCGGCTGACGTCGCGGCCAAGTGATAGCTCCACCAATATAAGTGATTAATCATATAATATTAAGGCCCAGCGGGAGGGAGGGCGGTAAAAAGGAGGACATCCCATCGGCATAATTATACTGATGTTCATGGGCGTCGGTAGTCATTGAAAAGCTTCCGTTGCTCGTATGTCCCCCTATACTATTAAAAAATACTTATACTACCATAAATTTATATAAAATCATCGTGTCACAACGTCAGCTAATTCATTCCTCCGGAACAACCACCGATTCTTACCAAATTTTATTTGCACTTCAGTTGGTCTAAGAATCGGCTACTACCTAATTTGAAACCCTCAAGTGGTAAGGGTTGTTCACTCAACAGCAGTCAGCTAGCGTATAGACTATATAACATACCGAACTGACGCACAAATCAACGACGTGGACGGGATTTCCACGCCAAACTTGTATACTTCCTCGCTTGTAATTAATTATAATAAATTATAATTAAAAAATAAATTAGTAAATTCATAATCATAGGCACCTTTGACTAAGGAGATACCCCCTCGGTACAAGTCTAACGGGTTTTAACGCGATACTTAAAATACACATTACAAGGTACTGTCAAAGATTTTATTAAATACCTTGCTCGACGTTTCGACCGGGTTGCACCAGCCGTGGTCAGGAGCCGACCCACACATAAAAACTTATTATATATATCAACAGGTGTACGAACTAAGTACTCAAATATTTTAGCTCTTAAACTACAACACGAGGCACTGAAATTCACATTAAAAATCGCTTACAATCGTATAGTAAACAATGTGCGACCGTCCGTATATATGTAAATAGTTGTAAGAGAGGCCAGGATGAGGAGAGCTCGCGAGGTCTGAAGGTGCTCCAGCAGCTGGAAGATGGAGGGCAACTCCGCGGCCCCCGAGGCCTACCAGTTCGTCGGCCCTTATAGACTGGAGAAGACGCTTGGGAAGGGACAGACGGGTAAGTTATATGTTTAGAGCTCTATCAATAAGTACCTTTTAACGACGACCGATTGGCGCAGTGGTAACGGTGCCGACATGCCACGGGTTCGAATCCAGCCCCCGTAAAGGATGTTTTTATTATTTATTTATATATTAAATCGGTGCACTATAACTATATAAAAGTATATAAATTTACTCTAATTGCTTGAGACTTTCACGTTCGTTCCACACTTTGTAGTTATCTAACGGGTTTTAACGCGATATTGAAAATACTTCGGCTTGTGGCCACGGCTGGTGTAAGCCGGTCGAAACGTCGAGCAAGGTATTTACTAGAAACTTAGCCAGTACCTTGTAATAAGTATTTAAAGCATCGCGTTAAAACCCGTTAGAGAACTACAAAATATATTGTCAGTCGTCTAGTCCTGTCATTATTGCACAAATATTACCTATGACAGTAATAAAATTATTAAACGGAGGGTACTATCAGATTATCAAAACACAGCTGCTTACAGTAAACAATCACAATGACGCACGCTGCACTTGGCTGCGTAGCTCTACCGAGTGTCTGCACTGAATGTGCAAAATTGCACGACGAAGTAATGTAATTTTTTCCACTAAGGTGACAAACGAGCAACCGGAGCCTCTCAACGACTATGAACAAAATCAGCATAATTATGATGATGCGCTGTCCACCTTGGCCCCTCCCTCCACGGACCACCGGCTACTCACAAGCCGCACGAAACGCAACACCACAGGTGTTACTTTGTGGCGGTATCAAGTGTGCGAGATGTACTTCCCAGGTCGTTCCTGCTCAATTCCGTTGTATAGGAGGAAGTAGTGTCATGGCATGGCACTGCCTCTTGTTATTGACGGTGAGAAACAAACCCATTGAAAATCATTGTAACAATGATTTATTCTAAAATACTAGTGATCGCCCAGCGTTCAAAATTGGAATCCAATAAAAAAAATATATATATATATATATATATATATATATAGTCTATTACAAAAAGAAATAAAGTACAGTTCACTGACAGTCAACACGATTTAAACAGCAATAGAAACGATCAGCAAACAATCGAACGCATTTCTTTCTTTTTGAAATGAGCTTGGCCCACCAGTCACCAAGCGCTCCCGCCGCTGCTACAGCTGTGCCTCCAGGATCGTCGGCGGCCACCACCTGTGACCCTTTAATATGATCGCAGGGAGCCCGAGGGAACGCCAAATTTCTGCTGCTCTTCTCCATATAATTTCAGCTGTACCAAATTTCTTCAAGCTTGAAATAGATCTTTACGTTACACTCGTGCGTATAATACGACTTAAGTGGATAAACTAATTTATTCTAATTAATTCTTTGCTCTATTTTGCTCTATTCATGCTTATACTGTACGAGAACACATCTGAAATAGGCCGTCTCTTTCCATCGAAATGGTTTCGTCCTCTATCATACGATAACCCGGACGGCTTAACCCGACGAGACAACCGAGGCTCATATTACGAGAAAGAGTAAACTGTTGTTTTTTGTAAATCATACACGCGGGAAAAATCGGAGCCATTTGGTGCCTACCGACGCCCGTTGACATATGGAGTGTGCCCTAGTTTACACCAACCACCTAATAGGCCACCGGCTACTCACAAGCCACATGGGACACGATGGCTGGCATTTTTGTGGAAATTTCACGTGAGCGTACGTCCCCGGTCGCACCGGCAGCATGGCATTACCTCTTACAATCAGGTTACCTATTATCTAAGCTGTCTATGATAGCTGTCTTCCTTATACCTTAATCGTAAACGGGTTGCGAGGATACGTCTCATCTCTTTAGTATTGCCATGCTGCATTGCAACGGACAATTTCGTTTGTACAACTGAGTTGCACAAGTGAGGAGGTACTTCTGGCTGACATGATACCACCGTAAAGTGTCATCTAGGTTGTCGCACTTTGATTGTGTAGGTTTCTGGTGGCCCATTTGAGGGATTGGGGAGGACGAAAGGAGAGCAATTCATCTGCATGACAATAATTCGGATGTCAATGGGCATCAGTAGTCGTAAAGTGGCTCCAATTTCTCGTTTCCCTCCGATACTATAAAAACACGTCTACATAAGGATTGTGCGGATATCTATGAACGTCGGTGTTCGTCAAAATGATCGTTTGTCCTCGTATATTTAAAAAAACGAGGTTGTAAGATCTATTTAATGCTACAAAAGATTTTTAAAAGTAAGTTAAGCTACTTCTAAAATTTTTCATCATGGCTTTTTAAAATTTAAATTTTAAAAGAATTTAATGAACTTTCTCTGTTCTATTCTCTTTTCTTTTCCATCTGAAAATCGACGTTTTGAATTACGAAATTTAAAAAGTTGATTTTACAAATTACCTTACCAATTGGAATTTTAAATTTGGAATTTCAATATAACCGCCAAAACAATGGCGGACACGGAAGTTTCGTTTGGAGTCGTTTAACATTTTCGTACTGTCCCTGAAGTCTGAAGCTATTCAGGCTGATGGAAGTTGCCGGAAACCAATAAGCACACAGTAACCATTAGTTGCACTGACTTACATAACCGTTTCAAAGTAAGAGACTGATAATTATTACTGCCATTACAGCATCTAAGTGCAGGAAATGTAACTCATTATAAACCTCTATATAACTTGGTCATATCAAATTATGTAGCCACTTAGAATACTTTAGCAAGGCACCTTAACTGTTTATATTTTAGTTGTGTCTCAACTTTAACTTTGAGATGGACTAAGTAATTATTTAGTACATTACTCGACAGACAGAACCATAGTCTTAATGAACTTCAACGTTACGTATGTTAAAATGCACTTATAAGTGCTATTACGAAACTATGATTAGGAGATATTTCAACAACAGCAGCATATACTGTATGTTCTAAGTTTAGCCGGAAACTAAGTAGATAAGGTCACGACACTAAAAGTTCGTAGCAAGCACAGTTCGGTGCTGTGTTGGAAGCATGCGCGTAAATATACTAAATATGAAGCATGCTCTTCGACCATAACAAAATATTGTGGGTAGAATCAATTACACAAGAGCTTTGTAAGGCTGTGGCTAGAAATTGTGTACCTACTAGCCTGTACCTACTAGCCAGCCGTCAATTACTTAAGCGAGTGCGCTCGCAGAAGTGGCGATACGTTTTAATGGCAATTGCTTGTAAAAGCGGGGAGCAGGAATTAAACAACAGCAGTAACGTTTAGTGGGACTTGGCAAATTAATGCTTTCATTCGCATTATCATTTTATTATAGAATAGAGGTACAAATGAGCAATTGGTGCCATTTGTTGTCTACTGACAACAGGGCAACGCAATGTATAGGCATTAACATGGTTATGTATTGCGTTGCCCTGTTGTCAGTAGTTAACTTGGTATATTATGTTAATGGTTATGTGAATGCGGTACCCTCACTCAGCCCATTCGCCCAATGGACTAAGCAGTATCCGCATGAATTGCCCTAAGGAACTCACATCACCTCCACGGATGAGCATCTTTGAGATTTCTCATCCTCGCCCCATGGCCTGAGTACAAAAGAGCCAACCTCTTATAAGAGGGATACAAATAGCAGCCTCCTCAGTTCAATTGAATATCAAATCAACAAAAGCGTCTGGGTTCACCCCAGGCTAGTGGGCCCTATTGCTACGACAAGGCTTGAACCGTAGGCGCGGGTCGCGACTGCTCCATTTGGCTGCAATCTATAAATGGCCTACCCCTTACTAAACTGCGTTTTGTCTAAATAGCAAACTGGACACAAAGCGATAACATACGAAAAGAGCGAATCAAAGATGGGTAGGAACTGTAAAGTGTTAAAATAGAGATTTTCATTTAATGCATTTAGAGTGCTACTTTCTATTTTTAAAAAGTCATTTAGCTGTCGCAAGAAACGGTCAACTAGAAAACGTCGTGACCTCCATGCAGAAGGGCCTGAAGAGCACATTAGCTTCTTTGGGCGGCTGCATGCGTCTGGCAGATTGCCAGTTTGAAACATGTCGACATGGGCATTACAAGTACCTAACTGTACATACAACGTAGCGAAAAACTCTATTACAGAAATGTTACGATCAAAAAAGCGGTTTTTTAAATAAAAACACAAGCGTATTTTTATTGCACCGTGCAAGTTCCGAGTCGGCTGTACGCTGAAGGTTCCGTACCAACTAGTGACATGAGCATGACAACTTAAATTAAATTTAAAGAGATTATGCCTTAGATGTATTGATATACAAACATAAGTTTGTTGTGATTTTTCTCTGATGTGTCTATAAATTGGCAAGTTTTGGATGTTTCGTTTGTCCGCATGATATGCAATCATGCATGCAAGCGCCATAGAGCGTAAACCGTTACGCTGACTGTTAAGTAATGTTTCTCACGACTTTGCTCCTCGCATTTTTAATCCCACAGTACTAACATACCGTTTGTCAAGGAGCATTTAGACTCAAAGATGTCTAGTCTGTGTATTTATTCTATCTCGGTTTGTCGTTAGTTGGTCAAATGATAGATAGGGGCTGATGATGATCGCTGAGAGTTATATGGACATAATGGCGACATCCATTACATCTGACCCACATACCGGCGGGACGCGGGACGCGCCACCGCCTGTCACTTCCCTGTCACGGCGGACGCGCGCCGACCCATTATGATTGGGAATTAGCGTTTTTCAGTTATAAACGTCCTCATACCGTGTGACTTTTCAGCTGATGTTTATTCAGACGTAATAAAAACATCTCATAATAAGTTAAATATATATTACTAATGATGAATAGTATTATAAACGTGAAAGCACATGTATGTTCTTCATTCCTTTACGTAAAAACTACAGATACAGACTTGAGTAACATTTGGGGCATGTGTGTGGCTGATACCCCTCTCGACGTTAGACGAGGAGGTTACAGGTCACCTGTGCACAGAGCTGCTGCCTGTTAGTGAAGTTCACACAGCTGCTGGTGCTGCACCATCCTGTAAAGGTTGAAATAAAATTTAAAAAATATCTACTGTTAAGACCACAGTGGCGCCATCAAAGATGTAAAAAAATTTTGTTTATTTTTTCCAATTCAGTAAGAATTCCAATTATACTATTATAATTATTTATTCGGAATGTGTTATTGACTAAGTAAAGTTGCGATGATTACGTTTGGGCTATCTTTCAATTTTTTTTATTAATAATTGAATTATTCTTTATACAGACAGACAGTTTTTTTTATAGTTTTCTGAATTAGATGCCGCAGGCCGTGCTCGGAATATTTTTATCTGAATTTGCAGCATTTTTCAATGTCTTGATAAAGCAAAGCTACTGACACGCAAAGACGAACTTCGGAAAGGAGATAAGTATTTTAAATAATTTGAATATATTCACTTATGTATTTCTTTGATTGTATATTTTTGACAGTGAGGTCGGTGTGCTTGTGGGGAGCTTATTCAAAAGTGTGGGGAATCAAATATGTTCTAAGACTTGGAGTAACACTTTATTTAAAGTTAAAGCCTTTTTGCTTGTTTTAATAATTGGTCCGGTTAGAAAGAATCCTTCAGTGTTTTCCTTCTTCCTCGATAAATGGGCTATCTGCACATTTATCTAATAAACTATAATTAACTTTTGATTAAAATACAATAAAAATGTTATTCGTAATAAAAAAGGCAAATTGAGTAGACAAATTAAGAAACCGAAAACTATACAAGTCATATGTGCCTATTATATATACCTTTATCATCAGTGCGACGACATCCACTGCTGGACATATGCCTCCCCTTCTTATGATAAAAGTTATAATGTAAAATTGTCTTTTCTGCGATATAAAATGATGATTATATCTGGTTGTTTATTTCTTCAAAAATACAATCAGACTGCTAATTTGATGGGTTTCTATTTTACACAAAAATGGTTCATTCTTATCTCAATTGCAATCAACTCATTTACGAGGTGCAGGCAGCTCTCTGAAAACACATCACTTGTCTTCAGGTATGCTTACCCCCTATGCTCGTTTGCCCCTACATTATAAAAATACTAATACTTATACTAATATTCAATAAATACCACTTGTAATTTTTGTAAGGGTTAGTGTGAGGCTTCATTGCAACGGAATTGGGCAGCATTTGTAAACGTTATATGTTATATAGGTATATATCCAGTTATGAGGATATCTGTGAGTGTCGTTAGCTACCAGCCTTATATTCAACTTACCGTAAACTTTTTTTAACGGAACCCTTAAGTTGTTTGATTTAAAAAAATGCCTTCATCAGCAAGTCGCTTAGAAACCACTTAAGTTGAGTTTGCTGCGACCTCTCTTGACAACTGGCCCGGAACTTCTTAAAAGTTTGAAACTTTTAGCAAAGTTATGCAGAGTTTAGTCAAGATTGTATGTTTGCTTCTTTTATTATGCTAATAGCTCTACACTTTACTGAAAACGCAAGACTCTTGAGTCCAGTAAAAGGCCCCGTTCGCACGAGAGTTTTATAATGCTTTGAAGTGGAAAATATGGGCGCCCATACACCTTTTCATACGGCGGTGCTGTTAAAAAAGCTTCGACGTTTTCGAGACGCATTATAAAAGCTCTAGTGTGAACGCTTTCTTAGATTAGAGCTTAGTTATTCAAGTGTAAAGCCTCATTCGTACTAGAGCTTTTTTAAATGAAACATGCTCGCCTATAAATCTATATATACGACGGCGCAGCTAAAAGTATGTCGCCGTTATTTTAACGTGTTAAAAATCTTCCTCTCATTCACTAGCTACATGGTCTTCATCTATAAATCTGTATCTGTCCCACATTTCAACTAAATCCTTTAGTAGTTTTTGCACGAAAGATGATCTAACACATAAATATTTCACATTTGTATTATAAGTAGGATAAATAATAGAACTACTTATATGGAGTTTATCGCGGCTTATTTAATTATTTAACTAGCCCCCGACGTTTCAGAAGGCCAACAGTAACTTTCGCGAAAACTTAAGAAATCAATATTTGATTACTGAGTTATCAGTTAAAACTTGTAGTCACACATTATAGGTACAGATATTAGACGAGATATAATTAATCCTCTCTTAATCACTTACCTACAGTTGCCAGGCTTGATCACTTGATCACTTGATCACTTGATCACTTGATCACTTGATCACTTGATCACCGATCACTTGATCACTTGATCACTTGATCACTTGATCACTTGATCACCGTTTCACAGATTTACAAAAAAATGAGCATGTTCTTGTCGAAGCTGGCTCCATGTTTAAGACCTCAGTCCGCCGGTGGAGGCACAAGTTACGATAATTTTTTTTAAGCGATAAACGGTCAGTTGGATCCTTATTGACTATTACTCCAAATCGACTCCCATAGATATCCATGCTCCAATGGGCCACCGGAAACTCACGAATGGCACGAAACATGACGACATTGCTATCACTTTGCGTTGGCATTAAGTAGCGGGAGGTACCTAATTCCTCAACGGACGTGCCGGCCCAATTCAGCTACAATGCAGCAAGGCACTAGCTCTCTCTAGCTTATATCATCGAGCTTAATTCTTAATGAACCTATGAAGTTGTCTAAGATTCTACGGCGCATCACATTATCACTGGGCGCTGGCATTCCAAACAGCTTGGGAGCAAATGTTTGTGGCAAGCCCTCGGGGTGTGCTCCAGATATCCGCCTACGCCTCGTCCCGCGCTGTTTGATATCTTACGTCACTTGAAGATCAATTTGTCTTCAAAAGAGTTCAGATTTACATTCACTTTATTGCGCATGTGGTTCTGGGGGAGGTAGCGGCTCTCACCACAAAATATATAGCTTTTTAATTTCCACTCTCGCTCACGTGACACATGACGTCACACTAGTAGACATGGTGACAGCTGTCACTGCTTCAGTGTGATGTTGCGTTTCGTGCATCTTGAGAGTTTACGGTGGCCCAATGTAGGGGAAGAGTTCAACGCGCATATTAATTAAGCGGATATCCAGGAGCTTCGGTAGTCATTAAAAGGCTCCGATTGCTCGTTTGTCATGATATATAACGCGCGGACGTCGTATTCCCAAGAAGAAGAAGAGATTTCCAAACTTCCGGCGCAGTTTGCAAACAAATTCTTTACAATTTGTTCAGTTTTATTGCTTTTACTATAATCTTATCAATACAATATGCTTCATTTTAACATTAATCTTATTATATTTTATATGAAAGCTGCCTGCCTGATGCCAAGAGAGAATAAATTTGTGTAGTTGCGTTGTCTAACCGAATCGATCGGTTGGGAACAAGTAGTGAAATTGCATAGTGGGCATTCAACGAACTGTTCCAATGCTTAGGTATGCTCGAAACCACTGCACAAGGTTCTTTTGTAATTCGCACTAACTAAAAGATACTTTCAGTATAATATATAGACGTATAAAGGCATGTCACACTCTACAGGTTTAAATATGTATAGAAAGTAATAAAGAAAATATAAATAGCAGTTTGCAATCAAGTAAAGTTATTTTCATTTTCCGTTCACTTAGGTGTTTTCTATTTCCTTTACCATCAACTAATACGACACTCTAGTCTATTTACCCCCATCACTACTGCCTGTATGTATGATTGGTTTTTATGTGGCACACTTATTTCCTGTGAAAAGTTATAGTAAATAAACAAAGCAAGAAATTTCATGTTCTGCCTAAAGTGCTGCGCTGCAAATGTTTTCATAATAATCATAAAACACACATAGCGGGCTCAACCCCTAGCCGAATATGATCCTCATGAAAGCATTCAATGTGAATGTAGGCGGTATGACCCGCGTTATATAATAATGAAATGAAAATTGGTTGTGTATAGGGAACGAAAGTTCTATCTATATTATTTATACTTTGTAATCAAATGTATTTCAAAAGAAAAATAGGGAGGCACACGAGCAATCGGAGCCTTTTTACGACTACCGACGCACATGAACATACACATAATTACTATGCTGATGCATTGCCCTCCACCCCTCCCAATGGGCCTCCGGATACTCACACAACGCACAAAACGCGACACTGTAGATGTCACTTTACGTCTGTATCAGATGAGCTTTGACATTGAAACGGATCGGAACACAAGGCATCAAAATTCCTTGATGGCAAATCATCTAGTCTGCGCATGATATGCACTTGTGTTATATATTCAGCGTAACAATTATGTGACCACTTGGGTGTCAGTAACCGCCTCGCGGTCTACGGCACTTTCAACCCCAACTCTTGAGATCTCGGGTAGTATAGATAGTACGAAACCAAATTAAGGGCGGCTTAAGAAATTTATTCAAAGATGGCGGAGCCAGTCAAGTCTTTACACACACTTATATTTCTGTTTCAGGTTTAGTTAAACTGGGAGTACACTGTGTGACGGGGAAGAAGGTGGCCATCAAGATCATCAACAGGGAGAAGCTCAGCGAGTCCGTGCTTATGAAGGTAAGGGGGTAGTAAATTGAACATTGTTACAATGCCCAGCTATTCGCATGAATACTCGCCGATCTTACCTGTTTTATGGCCGACTAACTTTGCAAACGCGTATGTTACATCATGTGCAGTTTTCACACTCGAACATAACAATCAGAAAAAAAATGTCACTGAAGATCTAAAAATGAAATGAGTCCCCGTTTATTTATATTACATATGTACGAGGAATCTGCGAAATCCCGTCCCATTATGTAACAACATTTACTAGTTGGAGCTACGTGTAGGTACTTACTCTCTACATTGCTTTTGCAGGTGGAGCGAGAAATAGCAATCATGAAACTGATAGAACATCCACACGTGCTCGGTCTGTCCGATGTTTACGAGAACAAAAAGTATTTGTAAGTATTGATTTGTTTTATATAGTACTCCGCCGCGGCTTCGCCAATGGCAAATCATACAGGGAACAAATTATACACTAAAAACTTCCTCGGGGAACGCTCTATTCAACGGCGAAAACCGCATGAAAATTCATTCAGTAGATTTTAAAAATCGAGCACATACAGACAGACAACTTTATGTGCCTTGCCTTTATGGACTATGAAAAAGCTTTTGACTCTGTCGAAGCATGGTAAAAGCTTCTGGAAGCTTTACAGCGATGTCGCCTGGCGATACTTCGAAGTATTGAGAGCATTACTCGCATGACTCTGCTTTTATGTCTGTTCTGATTCCGGGAGGTCAAACAAGGCCAATTAAATTGCATCGAGGAATGCGAAAGGGGGAAATTATTTTCCCGAAACTGGTCAGTAATGCTTTAGAGGACGTCTTTAAGACCTTAAACTGGGCAGAATGCGGCATAAATATCAACGGAGCGTACTTTTCACATCTTCGATTCGCCACCGATATCGTTGTGTTCGCCGAATTGTTGGAGAGCTCGCACGAAATGTTGCACAGCCAAAATTAATCCTCCCGACGTATTGGCCTTAGGATGAACTTGGACAAGACAAAGGTCATGTTCAACGAACGCGAAACGTTTAGAGAGAACTCTAGGCCCTTCAACGTCCGTGTTGCTATTCTCGAAGTCGTAAAAGAGTACGTCTACCTCGGGCAAGTATTGCAATTAAGTAGACATAACTTCGAGAAGGAAGCCGATAGAAGGATCCAGTTGGGTTGGGCACCACTGCGGAAGCTTCGTCGCATTCCCACGTCACCTATACCGCAGAGCTTGGAGACAAGTCTTCAACCAATGCGTTCTCCCCATGATGACCTACGGGGCCGAAACATTGCCTCTTAATGTAGGAGTGGTCCGCAAGTTTGCGGTAGCTCAACGTAGCTTTCATAGCATATTACACGGGATTTTAGTTTTTACAATGTTATAAAACACCTCCTACTTACATCTTTTTGGTACTAACATTAACATTTTTGCATATTTGATAAGGCAATTGGAATTTATGAAGTTTTTTTCGAATTCCTATTATAATTCTTTGTATGTTTACAGGTATTTAGTACTAGAACACGTCAGCGGAGGAGAGCTGTTTGATTATCTGGTAAAAAAGGGACGCCTCACGCCTAAAGAAGCGAGAAGATTCTTCCGCCAGATAATATCCGCTTTGGACTTCTGTCACAGCCATTCTATTTGGTAAACTAATTAATTTTTTCTAGTAATAGGTTTCTGCGGTTTTAGTGCAGACCACGAACTTGCGCTCGGGTAATCAGTATCATTCAATTTACACTTTTATGTGTTGATCAATCCTGTAAGGGCTACGGAAAGAAACTGTGGTGGTTACCGCCCATTATATAATTTATAGGCTGTATGAAAAATATATAGTCACCTACTATTTTTTACGTTACAAATCTACTTAATGTAAATCTTACAGTAAGTAGATTTGTAAGATTACACGGTATTAATTTCAGCCATCGAGACTTAAAACCGGAGAATCTTCTGCTGGATGAAAGGAACAACATTAAAATAGCGGACTTCGGCATGGCGTCGCTTCAGCCTGCCGGGTCACTCCTGGAGACCTCTTGCGGCAGTCCGCACTACGCTTGCCCCGAAGTTATACGCGTAAGAACTTTATCTCTAACTTGTACCACCTTCACACAGGTTGTGCCATTGCTGTCTTGTAGCCGGACTTAAACGATCGTGGAACTTACCGCTACGTGATGTATAACCACCACCTCTCGCCTGTGGCTGGACAGCAACCTTCAGCACAAGTTTTTTTTTTGTATAGTATAGGGGGACAAACGAGAAATCGGAGCCTTGCAACGAGTACCGACGCCCATGAACATCAGCATAATTATGCCGCTGCGTTGTCTTCCTTTTCACCTCCTCCCCAATGGGCCACCGGCTACTCACAAATCGCAGCACGAAACGCGACACATTATCATCATCATATCATTAGGTGTCACATTACGGCGGTGTTATGTGAGCGAGAGGTACCTCCCCGGTGGTTCCGGCCCAATACCGTAGCACAGGAGGACGTAGTGTCATCCACCATGCACGGCGCTACCTCCTACCTCTTACTAAAAACAACAAAAAAGTATACCGAGCACTGCTGCGTGGCTGCCAGGTCGGACGAGCTAACCGCGGGTAGGTTTCTCTCACAGCCTGTGTGTTATATAAAGAAGTGGCTATACGTTTCTTGCATTTTTAGTCCGACTGAGTCCGTACACAATCATTTGCGGATGTCGGCCCGTAACTCACAGTATCTGGAATACTCTCTCCACTAGATTCCACCCTTGACTACTCTCCTCTGACTTAAAATCGAGATGTAACCTACAGGTGTGCAGTATTTAATCAACGATACACTAATTATAAACCAACCGTTTACTATAAAGTAAGCTTATAAAATATATTGAAGACAAGAAATATACACCATATCACATTATTTAAGTACGCATGTCAATATTTTCGGCACTGTGACCCCAGGTCATGTTAGATGTACAGCTACCTACATGCTACTTAGAACAAAGTTACAAATGTTATGCATTTAAATGAAGAAGATAATGAGATTAGATAATACACAAGAATGTTTCAAAGCAAATTATTAATTGTTTTGAGTTTATTAGATTATTATTAAGTGTCCCCTACAATGTACATTATTGAACTGTATTAAATACTATAATTTTATTTAAAAAAAAAAGTGTTTAAATTTGTTTACCAAAGTGGCGAAAATAAAAACAAAGTAATGTGATATCCATGCCAGGGAAACATGCCTGAAAATATACGATCAGCCGAAATAATTCGTATAGAAAACAAATATGATACCTATAGATCTTCTTTGAGGTACCTTGATAACCAAATAGAATATTCCTTATGAGCTATAGCGGGGGAGGGGGGAAAGGCTCTGCACGCCTTCTTACATTTTTATAGAAAAGTCCGATGTGTCTGTATTTACCTATGTAAGTCTGTATTAACTTATGTAAATCGTGAGCAGATTATTTGTGTATTACTTGACCAATAGGTTCAATAGAAACACTTTTTATTGCATTCGATAAGTTTCTGTCTTTTCATTTTGTTGAAAAATTAATTGAATCTCAAGGGAAATTAGGTATGTTTTATTTTCGATGCTTTGTCTTTTTGTTTTATCTCTATATTCTTAGTGGTTCATGAGCTATGTGTAAATATCTATTAAGTATAATTATTTAAAATTAGTTTAAAAACTAAAAACATGCTTTGTTTACTAGAAGGCAGTTCCAAGGTCTCATCCGCCAACTTCCAATTCCATCATCAGATCAGCTGGATGGTACCATAACAATGTATTGTCGTTTTATCTACATATCACTACAGCTTCATGATGATGTAACAATTGGAAGTGTATGTAATTCTGACTCCTAGATTTTATTACACAGTTTCAGTTCAACATGTAAAAGCAGTTTAAGTTACATTAATTTGTGTAAGTTACCATTACTTTTTTTGGTTAACAAATATTAAGTAAACATAAAAGCAAACTAAAGCCATCTTCTCAGTGAAATAATAAATCTTAGATTCTAGATCGTGATGTACTTAATAGGTATCCTCTTCCTTTTTTTCATGTCAGATAACAAAACAGAATTTAAAATTATATTAAAATGGTATTGTAACAGTATTTGTTAGTAGTGAACTTTAGCTACTTTCTTTAACTAATTTACTACAAAGATATTCTATAAACTACACCTACATACAAGATATTAGTTATATCACATTAATAAATAACAAAAGTATACCAGTAATCAGGTAGGCACTGATCTAAACAATAAATATCATTTATTATATATGCCAGTAGTCAGGTAGATATCACAAAGTTTAGCAAGTTTATTTCCTACAAAGCATAGTTCTTAAATATTTTTATAACAAAGTATGCCAACAATTTGTGTTTTAATAAATACTAGAAGTTACATGCATTATTGTCTATGTTTTAAAGTACCTTTTTAAGTATGATTCTTATAAATTGCCATCTGTCCAACATCATGCTGCAGTACATCGCACCACACAGTAGTACAATAGTTTAAATAAATCTATAAGAAACTACTCAGTCATCCTCAACTCTTTGCTTCTTGCTTGTGTTGGAGGGTGTTTGCGGAGGAGAAAATCCTGTATCTCGTCTTTTGCCTGAGTGCCTGGCACAGTTGGAACTTCTTTTTGTATGAGACTCATTTTCTTTAGATGGTGAAAATTGCTTCAACATTTCAACATCATTAAATATAACCTGTGCCCCACCACCACAAGTCGGTACAATATCCCCTTTATACAATTTTGTTTCTAGCTCACCATCAGTATCTTGTTCTTGAGATACCAAGCAATATTTTGATACTTTTGTATTAGCAATATCCTTTACGTTTGTAAGTTTATTGACATACTTACTATTGTTAATGCTGGGTTTCAAAACAGTTCCCATTGGCACTATTTTGTTAGGAGCATGTTCTACCCATCCTTTACCGTCGGCTGAAAGGGATCTGCGGTGTCGTGGGTTTGATACAGCAAATCCTCGACGTGATGTTGCAGGTGTATCTTTACTGTCTCTTGAGTGGTGAGAAGAGCTAAATGGTGTCAACAGATGCGCCGGTAACGCCCTTGGTGTAGATCCAGGAGTAAAATCTCTAGTTTGAGCTGCATTATCTGTAGTCAACCGGTGGCCGACATCCACATTATCTCCTCTATCTCCTCCCAATGCTTCAGCTATAATTCTTAAACGGTTTTCTTTCTCCTCAATTGCAGTTCGTAGCCTTTCTTTTTCAGAGTTAATTTCTTTAGCTTTTTCATGCTCTGCAGCTATTTTATTATAATATTTCCGTTCTAGAACCTTCTTTTGCTTTTCCTTATCAAGTTTGTTTTGGCTTAGAAGCAACTCCTTTTCTTGCAAATCTCTTTTGAGTGAAGAAGTGTAGTCAGTTAATTCTGCTAACTTTCTCTGATGAGACAGAGAAGCATTTTCTGTAGCTGTTAATCTTTCTTCTAAAGCTTTGATTCTTTTCGTAGCCGATGCCAACTGTCCCCGCAGAGATGCATTTTCACTCCTAACTTCTAGCGACTCTTTCTCCAACTCCAACAGACCAGACCGTAATCTTTCATCTTTTATATCTTTACTACGTTTCAAAGTTTCACGACGGCTCAATCTCATTTCTAAATGTGCCATCAACTCCTTGATAATATGACCGGCTTGAGGACTATTTAGTTCCAAACTAGGGAAGTCAAGACCAAGGTTATATACAAGACCTAAGTCTAACTCTAGTTCCTTTGCATCTGCTCTCATTATATTCTCTCTAGCCGTAGTGAAGAGTCTGTTTGCCTTACGGCGACCTGTAGTGAGCCCGATAGATGCTGCAATATCAGTTAATTGTGGCTTTGCAACTTCAACCTCAGATGCTACTTCTGCGAATCTCATCACTTGCAGAGTCTCATCATAATCTTCAGCTCTCGGGTTAGCACACACCACCATTCTCACTTGGCCTTCACCTTCAAAGAAGTTTTTAAACAAGTGTGTGATTTTAGACTCTCTGTATGGAACCATATTATTTGTACCACTTGATTGGTTCTCCCGTAGTAATTCCAAACATGTTCTCAATGTCATAAGAGATTTATTAATGTTTCCAGCTTCTCGCAGACGCTGACCAGTATTTTTCGTTCGATTCGTTCTTTCACTACCAGCTAAATCTACAAGGCTGAGCTGACTTATTGACAGAAACTTTTTGTTCTGTATCACATCTTCTCCCATTTCATCCACAGGTGCTTGCACTAGTCGGATAGTAAAAACTGAATGACTTCTGCTAGACTCAGCATTAAGAGTTGTGTGAGCCATACGTTTTCTTTTCAGTCCCAAGTAAAAGGCTTCGAATGCCTCCTCTGCAGACTTTATTTCGATTTCTGTAACCCCATGCACATACATATTGTGGGCAGCATCTTCTCTAATAATTTTCACAGGCAAGTTTTTGGCTATTGGAGGGCCATCCTCTAACAAGTCAAACACACTATTATTGTAAATTTCAACATATGTAACAAAAACACCATAAAGGTTATCTTCATTTATTCCTTCTATTTTGGTTAGATCTCTATCAGACATGGCTAGATCAGGATTAGAATTATTTTTCCTACCAGTTTTAAATTTGTGCAATTCTTTCTGTCTTTCAAGCATAGCCTCTACTTCACTCTGTATGTCGAACATATTCATTTTATCTGGTTTAAATATGTATTTGTGTGCCTGGACCTCGCTTATGGTTTTGAAGATGATGTTGAGGCACCGCGGCAAAATTCCGCAGTTTTGGGCCTCCCCAGTCATTGTGAATGTTTTGCCACTCCCTGTGACACCGTATGTGAATAGCAAACCATTTTTACCTTTCAACAAACCTTCTACTAACGGTAAAGCCACTTTGTCGAAAACTTCTTGCTGGTTTGTTTCGGGCGGGAACACTTCTTTGAATGTGTATTTCATAGTTTTATTGCCTTCATTTCTATAACTTAATGCCGTGGTAGGCGGTGACATAAGCACGGTTGTGGGAGATATTATTTTAATACATGTTGTATCAGTATCTCGTTGCATAGGGCGTAATCTACAGTATACTTGCACAGGATCTCTTTCACCTTGGAATAAGTTTTGTTTGCTTCTAGCTGGGGTTCGCATTTCGTTAATTCGTTGTTTCGACTTTGCAGATTTCATTTTGTTTCACCTCACAGGCACTATTTTAAGTAACCAAATATCGAAAAACTTGATTACTTGAACGATAAATAATTTTTTACCGGTCGGTTGTATTTTAATCCAGCAACGGTCATTCCAGCCAATATGATGTAATGAGCTTCGTTTAAAAATACCAATTTGGTTTTCATAGCAGCTTGTGTTGTCTCTTTCTGTGAAACTACCACTTGGCATGTTTTGTTTCACTTTTATTAAATCGACCGTTAAGAATTATGTACATTTTGAAACAGCTGCATTATACTGTGACACTGTGTTGACATTTGTTTTTTTTCTAACATAATTCTATTAGGCCTAAAAACTGCAGCTGAATGCCATTGTTTCATAATATTGCCTAGAATTCACAAATATTCTAATCAGTTATATATAATAACCTAACATTATATATAATAACTTTAACAATAAGAAAGAAATTGTAGAAATTATAATGTAAGAAACAGGTGCATTTAATAAATGCTCATTATATTGTTACGCGATAAAAATAATTTATTATATGTGAAAATAAAATAAATAGTGGTAGCTTGATGTAGTATGCGTTATTTATTATAGAATTAGATATAATAAGAACATCTGTCTGCTATTATGGAAACGCAACGCTTGAATATTGACAATGAGTAATTGACTACATTCTTATTACGTATTTTCGTTTCTTTTAATCCGTCACTATTCATTCCCGACATATGTACACTTAGCGGCACTGAATCTTGGCCAGACGCAAAACATGCGATAACATGTTTCTAAGGGTGTCTAACTTTGTTCTTATCGTGTAGGTGGATAGAAAAAATGTTTACGTTAATCTTAAGAGAGTAATTCACTCATTTGAAGTGCATTTTGTTCTGTCCTTTTAAGTTTAGTTAAATCGTGTCAATTATCCGACAAAGTCGAAGTTTTTAATTGTGCTCTGAAAATTTTAAGTTTTGATTTGACAAAGACTTTTGTTGTTATTGAGGTTAATAAGCACTTAAAGGCCCTATAGGATCCATAAAAATGCCTTTGTCACCAAGTCGGATAGCACAAGCAGTGGCATTAGGCGAACAAGGTTTGACTCATCGTGAAGTGGCTATTGTTCTAAATGTGCCGCGTTCTGCGATGCTATATGCACTAAAACGGTATCAAGAGACTGACCGCTACACCCGAAGACCGGGTAGTGGCGGTGTACGATTTACATTTGTTCTTATCGTATTAGAAATTAAAAAAAATCTCTTCCTGACCGCAGTCGAGATCCGTCAGCGGCTTCATATCTCCAGAGGTGTGAATGTTAGCAAGCGTAAGGTTCTCACCTTACGCTTGCTAACATTCACACCTACGTATGGAGGAAGTTAATTTGAGAGCAAGAAGACCAGCCCGATGTCCACAGCTCCGCCCACAGCACAGAGTAGCTCGACATCACTTTGACAGCGAACACGTTAACTTGACTCCTGAGCAATGGGCAAGGGTTCTGTTTACAGACGAGTGCAGGATCGCTTTAAATGCACCTGATAGTCGGCAACAGGTCTGGAGACGGAAAGGGGAACGGTATTTGGCAATGACAACCACTCCGACGGTCAGTTTTGGCGGAGGCTCTATAATGGTATGGGGTGACTTGAGTTCTAATACACGTACGGAATCGTGAATAATTCTAACAAGAAGAAGAACAACAATAACAATTCAATGTCAAATTGCGTACAAAATTGAAATTGGATGGGATTGTAAACAAACAATTACAATTTATAAATAAAAAGTAGTATTTAGTACATGGTGTGATGAGTCCATAGATATTATTATTATCTTAGATAATGATAATCTAATGTATGATAAGTAGAATACTGCTATTTGTGACGCTCAGTTCTTTCTGTCTGTCCCATTAGGGAACTGGCACGAAAACATGTTGAAGCTGCCGCAAAAATCCGTAATAAGAAAACATTATATCTGCATATCCAGCATGTTCTGTATTAAGTCAATGTATGTATAAGGTAAATACAGAAAAAAAAAAGTCGGGCGCATACCATTATCTAGAAATATTGTCCTCCTTGTTGCCTCCCTGCCAATGGGCCACTACAAACTCACAACCCACACAAAACAGGACAGCATAGATGTCACTTTTGCTGAGGTATCGCAGTACGTTTCCACTAGCTTGCTAGATCAACTCAGCAATGCACCATGTCTTTGTCTATTACAAAAAAATAGTATGGTAAAAAAGGTGTCGTATGTCTAACTTAGTGATTTTAGTGTTGTAAGTACTGTGTATGTCTGGAAATAGTACAGTATTATTTCACTTATACTGTACTATTTCCAGACATTGACATATTTAGTTATTGATACCTATATTATGGTCTTGGTCAATCATTTCCTAAAAAGGACTTGATACAAAAAATATCATAATAATTTTATATATGTCTGTTATTAATGTTGCAGGGTGAGAAGTATGATGGCAGGCGTGCTGACGTGTGGTCCTGTGGCGTCATCTTGTATGCACTACTGGTTGGCGCTCTTCCATTTGACGACGATAACTTGAGGCAACTTCTGGAAAAGGTGATTTTAAAATTCTCGAACATTCATTATATTAAAACAATTATTTACAATTCAATTTTAAAGTTTACTAGATATAGTTATAGGAAGAGGTAGTGCCATGCTACATTGGAGGATGTAGTGCCATGGATGGTGCATGACACTACATCCTCCTGCGCAACGGAATTGAGCTGACACAACCGGGGAGTTACCTCTCGCTGACTTGATACTGGCATATAAAGTAGGAGGGTCACTGTTGCGTTTTGTGCGGTTTGTGAGTACCCGGTAGACCATTGAGCAAATATATAGACATTGGCAAAATATTTGCTCAATGGTCTACCGGCTTATCAGCGTGGGTGGAGTCCAGTGGTGTGTAGGACTTGCAGCACATTACAGAGGCGAATGCCCACAAAATCACCGCGAATGGCATCAGTGCCGCCTTTGGCGACCTCAGCAAAGGCGGGTTGTGAGTCCCGATGCACCTGATCAGTAGCATATCATCAGGGCACCTTGACGGCCAGTCAGTATCCTAAATAACCAACAGCAGGGTTGGCCCGCACCACAGGGCGACCCCACTAACTTTGGGACGGTGCAATGGGGTGAGGTTCCCATTCTCGCCCCTTGCCGAAAGGGTGCCGCTCTTTATTTCAATTAGTTCCTCTCCCCGGGTTACTGAGCCCCCACCGTCACGGCAAGGCTTGAACCATGGTGGGGAAATATCCTATGCTAATATTACTTATTAAAATTCAGGTGAAGCGTGGAGTGTTCCATGTGCCACATTTTGTCCCTCCCGACTGTCAGCAGCTGCTCAGAGGAATGATCGAAGTTAACCCAGAGAAGAGGATGTCTGTGAGTCAATCCCTTTTATTCTATAGTCTTTATCAAGTTACAATCGATTTCTATGTTAACCCATATTCCAGGCAGACTAAACAAGAAAAATATTAAATATTTAATGTGTAGCTATGTATCAAATAGCCAAAAACTCCTATAAACATTGCTCTGATGATTTGTTGTTCCGGGGCACCTCACCAAAGGCGGCACTGATGGCATTCGCGGTGGTTTTAGTGGGTATTCGGCACTATATGTGCCGCGAGCCCCACACACCACTATACCCCACCAGTGAATGCACGTAAATGTGTTTCCCCGCGTAAACAAAAAAAAAAAAGGGTCGCTAGTTGATAGTAAATTTGAGCACCACTAGCAGGAACTTTGAATGCCTCTCCAGCGTGTCATAATTTGTAAAAAAATCCTTTCATGATGCTGCAATCAAGTGTCACAACATAAGTTGATCCTTTAGCCGGTTTTTACAGTAGCCGGTAGTTTTATATAATAGAGGGGCAAACGAGAAAACGAGCATTTTTTACGACTATCGACGCCCATGAACATCCACATAACTACAATTTCTTCATTAAGCCTTACAGTCAAAGATGACAGATAAAATATTTAAGTAACAAGTGATATAATTGCTACAACAGCATGGCACTAACTCTTCCTAATCGGAACAACGTGTAATCGCAGCCATTGCTGAATACCGACGTCCATTGATATCAACTCCAATAATCGTTATGCAGATACTTTGTCGTGCTCCAGCTCATCCCCCAAATGGGTCACCGGTTACTCACAAACCGTACGAAATACGATGACAAAACAATTCTTGGTTTGTATTATAAACAAGCTGTGTGTGCCCTACGGCTCCACAAAACATAAGAAAACTATTACCGACATGAAGACTTACATCATCTTCTTATAGAATGTGATAGAAACGAGTTGCTCCGACAAGAATTTATGATGGACACTAAATGTAACTAAGCTGAACTTTTCTTTTTTATACATACTATTGTTAGTTCTAATTTTAAATTAGAATATAGTGACATATTCTTAAGTTTTGGTATCCATTCGCTATGTATGAGGGATTTAGCGTTAAGTTTCTAATTATTTTTTCAGTAGATGTAAGGCTGACTTAATGATAGCCTTTATTAAATAAATATTAAAAAAGAGAACTATTTTTTTTAGATAAAAATAAATTTATTTTAATTTCAATAGTAATCCATATTTCTCAAAATCTGTTTAGTACTCTTTGCGGGAAAAAAATTACAAATAGAGGTACATGCATACAAAGTTTAGAATTTATAACATTAGCATGAGTTACTTGACAAAATGATTATTTGTTGTAGCTGGCGGAGATAACCCGACATCCCTGGGTGACTGCTGGCGGGAGGGGCGAGTTGGAGCAGGAGCTGCCGATGATGGAGGTGGTACAGACGAGGGTGCTGCCCTCTGCGGAGGCCATCGACCCCGACGTGCTCCAGGCCATCTGCAGTCTCGGCTGCTTCAAGCACAGAGAGAAACTCATACAAGACCTCCTCAGTCCTCAGTATGTCTTTTGAAATATTTATCTGTACAATTACAATGTTTAATATGTAGTGTTATGATACATTACAACCGGATTGAATTCGCACGACCGGGGAAGTAACTCACGTTCACATGATATAGACTCAATAGTGCTGGCTATGCTATCACGTTTCATGCGGTTCGTGATTGTCTCGTGGCCCACTGGAGGAACGTGAAGGAATAAACGAGCGGATAGAGCACGTGGCCCCTGGAGAGGGGAAGGGGTAAAGGACGCAGACCAACACATCTGCATATGCGCATGTTGATGTGCGTCAGTAGCCACCAAGTTGCTCCGATCATGTGTTAAAAATAGTATGTAAAATACCTTAGTATTTTTATGGAGATTTCCACAACATCCACTACAACGTATATCTCCGTCCAGCCACAACACAGAGAAGGTGATCTACTTCCTGCTCCTGGAGCGCAAGAGGCGGAGGCCTGCCCGCGACGACGAGCCTCGCCCACCCGCGGCGGCTCCGCCCCCGGACCCGCCCAGGAAGCGGCTCGACACCTGCCGGGTATGGATATCAAACTCTTTCTCCGACGTCTCAAATTTGTGGTATATCTAACGCATGTCGCGTTATATTCAGGTTAGTCTGATATTGTTTTCAATTATCCAATCGGTAGCAACATAATTAAGCGGGTTAGAGCGATGTCGGGTTCTGAACTCATAAAATGGCCATGAGGGATCGGAACGACACTGACCGAAACTAAAATACAAAAGTTGCTAGCTTACTGACTACATTTAGACAAATATAACAAACGAGGTGGACTTAACCTGGTAGCAACTAGTCTAGAATCGAGGACAACATACTAAACCAATGCTGAAAAAAAGAATAATTGAAAATTGCAGTAGCAAAGGTGCGAGCCAATAGCCTGTAGAGTTATAGACGTAAAGAAGAACCTATCGGCAATGGGCAAACTGGCACGTCCCACGGTCATAGACCGAGTCCACTGTAAGGAGGGGAGTGTAATGTTGCTATTTCATACTTCAGGTAAACGGCCAGTCGACACACTTTGGCCAAATAAGCGAAGGTTCCCCCATCACGCCGAGGCGGTCACAATTCAGGTACGATAAAGTCAGGTAAGGAATTGTCTTTTTATAAAAATTATGTCCTAGCCGAATTTCGGCTTGAGTCGGCAAAAGCAGTCCTATGCAGAATAATAAAAGCAGAAATTTCAAAATCCAATATGGCCTGAATCGGGCCTCGGACCTGGGACCTCGCGCTCTGTAGCTAAACAAGTTTACCGGCAGTAGCAATCAAAACCAAGACAATCGTAAGCTTACAGTTTACTTTGCCAACACTCCGCATTAGCTGTATTTGGTCATGCCACAGGGCCCGCATGCCACAAGGGTAGAATGATGATGTGGAAAGTCGTTATAAAAGCAAATGAGAAGTCTTGAGCATTATGGTCACTACTCATGCCCATTAACATCCACGTAGTTGCTATGCATATGGAACACTGGACTCACAACCGCAACACGCTCTCTACTTAGTCGTGCTGCCCCGTTCCGATTGGGATACAGTGATAGCATTATTCTTTCAATGTGTTTATCAAAGAAATTAGAAGTCTGTGCTTTTTAATCGTGAACTTATTATTTAACCCTTCTCTGAGGCTCTGCTCACTACAATTTCATGATTTTTTAAGTTCAAGGACTACGTCGCGGTTTACATAAACATTTTACACTCAAGACGTTTATAATCTAAACATCTGAAACGTCGGGATGGTAAAATAATTGAACCGAAATGAGATCCTTTAAAATAGTTTAATTACAATGATTATTGTTGTTATTGACATGTCACAATGTTTGGTTACAGATCAGCTTCCAGCCGGCGCGAGGGCCGCAGCTCCCCGCAGCTCTCGGCGAGTCCTCCAGGTATTATATCATTCATCTCTTCCCCACTAATGGGCCATCCGTTGGGGGTATGGGGTGAATGATGAAGGTTTGCAGCGCTTCATTCAAACGGATGTTAATGGGCGTCTATAGTCACCAAAAAATTCAGATTTGTTGTTTGTCCTAAAAGACCATACAGGCCACTGTTTATTACATACAGACCGGCTGGGTCACTGTTTATTACATACAGGCCGGCTGCGTCGCTGTTTATTACATACAGGCCAGCTGGGTCACTGTTTATTACATACAGGCCGGCTGGGTCACTGTTTATTACATTCAGGCCGGCTGGGTCACTGTTTATTACATACAGACCGACTGGGTCACTGTTTATTACATACAGGCCGGCTGCGTCGCTGTTTATTACATACAGGCCGGCTGGGTCACTGTTTATTACACACAGGCCGGCTGCGTCACTGTTTATTACATACAGGCCGTCTGGGTCACTGTTTATTACATACAGGTCGGCTGGGTCACTGTTTATTACATACAGGCCGGCTGGGTTACTGTTTATTACATACAGGCCGGCTGGGTCACTGTTTATTACATACAGGCCGGCTGGGTCACTGTTTATTACATACAGGCCGGCTGGGTCACTGTTTATTACATACAGGCCGGCTGGGTCACTGTTTATAGAACGGAGACGTTACATTTTTGTATGGACCTTCAGCCCATTCGATGTATGTTTGTGGGCGTGGGTGTGTTCTCAGTTGAATGATGTTTCATAAAACATCAACTATTTTTTTCAAGTAAAATATACTCGTTCTCGCGTGCTACAATATTTTCTAAAGCCTTTAGTAGCCATAGCAAACGCCAACGGAACGTCGATAAGATTTTGGACGTCTGTCATCTGTCATATTGTCCCTACGCTATGCTATAAAAGAGAGCAAATGAAAAGGTATTCGTCTGATCGCCACATTGACACATTGTGTAGGCACCAATGAATCTTCCCCTTTACAATCGAATTAACAACCATCTTCTATCTATAATGTCTCGTGCTGTATGTTACCTGAGTGAGATTCAGGTGGCCCACTGGGGGTGATTTGCATCGTCCCTATCTGCTAGGAATTCTCGTTTGCCCGCTTTGTAAGAAAATAGAATACACGAACATCATCGTGTCCGTGTGATGTCTTGTGCAACCGCTGACCAGTACGTCGCTGCTGTTCCAGGCCACACCCCTCACCGGGTTTCGTCCCTGGGCGGTACTCCTGTGACGCCGGGGTCTCCTCTAGGTATGTTTGACATCGTCTATTTATACATACTAGTGATCGCCCACAGATCGGAAATCAATCTTAATTGTATTGAAGGAAACCTTTATCATTTGGGGTACTTAAATAATAACGAAATGACATTCATGTCACTTACGTGTATTACACGCATCTTAGTATTGTGCGCGTGCTGTAGTGTGCGTACATATAGTTTTTTTTTTCATTAGAATTAGTAAATATAATGTATGTTATAGTAAAATCTTAACTTTGTACATCTTCTGCATGTAATCTTTAACTGTACCAATTTTCAAACTCCTGCGTTTCGCAATTCAGTAAAAAAGTGATTGGTTTTTTTTCTTCTTTGCGTAATAAAAAATATATCACTAGAACCCGCCGGTAAGAGCACTCGTGAGCTGAACTGCCGGATTTTTATGGCAAATGACGAAAATATTTCTATAACACTAGATGTCATTCATTAACAAATTGTCACAAAACAATTCAAGCTTTTTGATATATATTAGACACACTTTTGTTGTAATAGTTAATACGATTAGTGCTCATACAACTTGAGCTCAAAGAACTTGGGTTTGGTGATTTGGCTGGTTGAAATACTTTGCAAAATTACTATTATTAATTTAATTGTTGTGTTGTGGGACTGAGTAAGTAAATTCTTAACTGTGCCGTTACATCATCGGTAGTCACCAAAGGGCTATTCCTTGGTCCCACATACCACAAAAATATTATACCTGTGTAGTATAATAATCAAATATGATGGCGTTTCGGTATCTTCCAGCGTCTCCGTCGATGAGGGAGCACCACCACCAGCGCGCCAACTCTACCGGCCCCACCATCAGTCTCAACATCAGTAAGTGTCTCAACATCAGTAAGTGTCTCAACATCAGTAAGTGTCTCAACATCAGTAAGTGTCTCAACATCAGTAAGTGTCTCAACATCAGTAAGTGTCTCAACACCAGTAAGTGTCTCAACATCAGTAAGTGTCTCAACATCAGTAAGTGTCTCAACATCAGTAAGTGTCTCAACATCAGTAAGTGTCTCAACATCAGTAAGTGTCTCAACATCAGTAAGTGTTTCAACATCAGTAAGTGTCTCAACATCAGTAAGTGTCTCAACATCAGTAAGTGTCTCAACATCAGTAAGTGTCTCAACATCAGTAAGTGTCTACACTCTAGAGTATACAATCGCCGGAGATCATCCGGATGATAATCATGCAGTTCTCTATATTAGCAGCTAAACCCTAAACAGTGAGGCTTCAGAGGTGGGTGTACAAATGGGTTGCCGCAGATGGGAGAAGACGCTTTCGAATGGTTCGGCGTACCAAGTTGTAATGCGAAATGATGATAAGTAACAACATACGCCCGTATATATCCGCTCAAGAACGATCAATTGTTGTCAAATCGATTAATAGCCCACTGGTGCGTACACCTGGTAACGATTCGTTAAAGTTTCACTTGAAATGGTTTCCCAGGCGGGGAGCCGGGCGAGGCGGTAATCATCATCAACGAGGCGCCCGCGATGGGCTCCTCCGTGGCGGTGCGGCCGCATAGTCCCTCGCAGTCGCACAGAGGTAACCTGCATTTGGTGTGGTTTTCACACTTTTCCTACTGGAGTTCTCAATTAAAAACGCCAGTTTTGCCGGTACCTGTACCAAAAACTAATTATTCTTCCATGTCGAGATTTTTGTGGTTTGTTTTTCATTTTCAAGCACATAATGTACTCTTAAGAATTACACATTTTGAACTTATTGAAAAATAGTAAATTTGCACATGGAGAGAAAGTACTATTTTCCTCTTGTGGTGGATCGTTTTTTATATAGCAAACAAGCAAGCGCAGTCTTTTTACGATTACCGACGCCCATGAAAATCCGCATTAGTACTATCCTCTTCCCTTCTTTCCTCATCTGCCTCTAATGTGCCACCGGCTACTCACAAACTGCACCCAACGCGACATCAAAGGTGTCGCTTTACGGCGGTATCATATGAGCGACAGGCTTGAACGCAGCAAGGCACTACCTCTTGCTAAGGAACTAAGACTTCTTGTTAGCTAAGAAAGTAAACGACTACTAGGCGAGAGTGGTCTTTCTAAAACAGAACAGAGCGAGGGATTCCCCAATAGAACTGTCACGTTTAATAATACTAACGACGGCTGTCGGACGGAGCGACCACATCGCGGCTACTGTTAACATCACGCATCAGCATCACGCTCTCAGACATGACACCGCACAGCACACACGTTCAATTTCGACTACAAACAACGCTGTACTAATCCGATACGATTCGCGACTTGCTTAGTTAAAATGTAATATCTCCTATCTGCGGGATAGTGGGGGATCGGACCCCCCTTCGAACCCAAAACTGGTCTCATCGCTCGCATTGCATCCGATGAAACTGTGTTAGGCTGCCCTTCACTTCCTCAACACAAGTTTGGATCCGAAAAACGAAGATGTTCAGGATCACAGTACAGCGGTATCCTGTGCTATAGGAGTGCGTGATATTGGGTGTTGTAAGTACCAGGCTCACAGAGAAGACGTGGCGGTTGCAGGTCGCGAGCGGTCGTCGCTGCCGGGGCCAGCGGGCAGCCCCGCGCCCGCGCCGCTCTTTACAAGCCTCGCCGTGGCAGGTATGTTGCCCTGGTATATTTAACTAGCTGCGCTACATTTTTACCACTCGACGAAACACTTAAAGGGTCACTTTGTTTACCTCCTCTCTGTCCGCCTGCCCGTATGTGCTTCGTTTCTTAGGAACGCGAGTGACGCAATGAAAAAAAATGAATTGCAAGAAAAATCAATCTTCTAAGTTAATACAATCAACAGATGGGGGGGGGGGGTCGTTATTATTTCTACTTTCACTGTGCGTATCCCCCGGTTCTTAATAGACTTATGCTGGGCACTGCAGCATAGCAAACTATGTTATAAATATGATTTAAGTGTATTAATACAATACGATGCATTGGAATTGTGATTGCCATGCAACATGCAATTGTAATTGTAGCCTCAACAACCAGTTGTATGTTGCAGGTGCCCCGGCCGGCAGCTCCGCCACGGGCCCCGCGGCGCCCTGGCGGGCTCGACTCGCAACTATCAAGAACTCCTTCCTCGGCTCACCGAGGTTCCACAGGAGGAAAATGCAGAGTGAGTGCACCGTTCGGATTTTATAGTATAAGGAAACAAACGAGCAATCTGTGCCTTTCATGACCACCAACGTCCATAGTCATTCGTTTCGAGGTTACACATAAATGATAAAACTAAAATAAATGCTCTTTATTTGCAAGAGTATTGTGTACATGATTCTTCAAACTTCTTAAAAAAAATTATACATTGATGTCTTAAGTTTACGCGAATGTTAGTCATTACAATAAAACTACTTTTACGGATTTTATCGCGATTTTTATTTAATTATTTACGTAGCCCATCTGAAACGTCGGTCTACATAAATAATTAAATAAACCGCTATAAAATCCGTAAAAGTAGCTTTACTAAAATATTATATAATCACATATCGTACTTGTTTAGTGTGTAAACACAGTACTATCTGCATTATATTCTTTACATAGGTGTTTGAACTCGCAGCCGCGGACGCTACACACGACGACGCCACCACTGCGCCAATTATGCGTCAAATACGTTATAGAATATTATAGTGTATAGAATATTCATTTGTCTATCTCCAGCGTCCTCTGAGGAGGTGCACCTGACCCCCGAGTCGTCGCCCGAGCTGACGAAGCGCTCGTGGTTCGGTTCTCTGTTGCTCTCTGCGGACAAGGAGGAAACATTCACCGCTCTCGTCAAGGGCAAGCCGTTGGCGACGGTCAAAGCTGACCTCATACACGCGTTTCTTAGCGTGAGTACTGCACTTACTGCCATAGCATGTAATGGATCAAGTTGTTAGTATTGCTCATGCTCGTAGCGCTTAGCCGTGCTACGAGTAAGTGGAATTCCACTTAGCTTTTTTTTTTTAGTAAAAGATGACAATTCTAATGGGGCTTGTACTGATAGATCGTGGTCTTCTGGAGACTACCGACGCTAATAAACATTACAATAATTGTTATGTAGATATGTATCCCTCCTCCCACTCAATGATCTTGTCAGAAACCACACGACACGTGACAAAATCTTTGGTGTATTAGTATAAGAAATAATGGAAGGCGGTACTTCTACAGTCGGGTGGGCCCGAGTCAGATATTTTTAATTTGGCATATTTTGAATTTACTATGAGCGAACACCAATTATTGTTAATCAAAGAATAATGATTTCAGATAGCGGAACTGTCACACAGTGTGCTCAGTCCAATGTCGTTCCGCGTGGAGTACAAGAGAGGTTCCAACGCGCCTGCCATGTTCCAGCGACACGTCCGCTTCCAAGTAAGATTTTGCTAAGTTCCGTTCTCACTTCACCCCATGGCAATTAATGTACGAAATAAGTTCGTAAGCACATGCTTGTGGCACCGTAGCCATGCTACGAGTAAGCGTAACTCCACGCACCCAGTCACTCACTCACTTGGCCTCGTAGTATTCTATGTAACTGATATGTTGTTAAGAGAGTGTGTAGCCCAGGGCAGCCTCGTAGCTGTGCTACGAGTAAGCGCATTTCCACTTGTCTGTGCTACGTAGCATTTTGCCGATTTGTGTCCACTTTAAGTTACTATATTTACATGCTATACGACAGAGTACAAAAGTTTTTATTTCTTATTTCATGTCCACTACATACGTATCATGGGTGTGGAGAGCATGTGGGGAGCTACGCTAATTCGCATGACGGCGAATTAGCGGCGCTAGATGTGCCGCGGTACGAACGCACACTATACTCTAACAGTTACTTAACATGTTATGTAGATTAGTGAGAAGCCTTCTTTATTTCATGTCCACGGCATGTTTACGTATTGTGGATAAATGGAGCTACTCATAACATACCAATGCGGATCTGCGAGCACGTGATTCGCTAGGAACGCACACGACACTATAACAGTTACTTAACGTGCATGCTACGTGGATAATCGAGTACCATGCTTTATTAATTCATGTCCGCGACATGTTTACATATAAAAGACAAGTGGAGCTACGCTTACTCGTAGCATAGCTACGTGGATCTGCGGACAAGCGAAGATGCGTGATGACGCGTGACAATGATGCGAGTTCCATGATTTTTGTGCACTGATAAAGTGCTCAACGCGCCTAAAGAAATTTTCACGTAACGTGATGGAAATCGTCGTGATTTGATTTTTGATTACCTAATAAGCAGTAATAGCGTTACGCAATGCAGCTACCGTCCAGGGGTGGAAAACACGTTACACGTATCGTCAGGCGTGACGTTTCATGACGCGCAACGCGTGAAAATGACGCTAGTTTAATGGTTTTTTTTCTTACCCAAGAGAGCGCATAAGGTTCCTAAAGAATGTTTTCACAAAAAACAAGTGTATAGGCTATGAATATGTAACATCCCAATATTTGTTACATTTACACAATAACAGTTATCCTATGTCAAACGTGTACATTAATATTTCAACACAAAATAACAACACTCTTTTGTTATGTATTCACCTTTTTAGTGTCATTGACAGATGCAAATTACGATCAATATTAAAATAAGGTACAATCATAAACAAAGACAAGGAGACTGTATGTGTTCCGACATGCGCCAGGAATTCACTAGAATGAACATGAATCTAGAAAGAAGGGTGCGCAACAGGCGTAGGTGCGGTAGGTGTTAGTGTTTCACAAGATTTTACTTCTTTGCTATTTGGTATAATTTGCTATGATACCGCGTTTTTGTGTTTGTGAGTTTCCAGTGACTTGAGGGGATGGCGGCCACTAAAATGTGTCTACTGCACCTTTGGTTCCTTATGTCATATGCTATATTAAAAAACGGTTTGTCTGTAAGTCGGCTTACGCATGATATAATTTTACGTGATAACGGCTCTCTAATTGGCCTGTAAACGCATCGCTCGATGTAGTGAAAGGACAATTTATTATGCTCTCTCTGCCTGCCTATTTAGAACTTTACTATGAAGTGAGAACGTTACTATGATTTGTCTTCCAGGTAGATATATCGACTATAACGAAAGCGCCCGGGGAAAACGGCAAAGAATACCTGTATGCCATAACATTTACCTTGTTATCTGGTAAGTTATCTATTAGACTTACAATACTATTTTAGGACCCCATTAACTTATTGTAATTACAAAACTCGATTTTACAGGTTATCATATAAGTAATTGTTAAGTTATTAAATGTTAGGAAGTTTTCCAATTAGGATTTAGAAGTTCGGATTCATGAGTTTACAACTATTTTGGTGTAAATGATATTAAAAATGAAACAGACAAGACGAAAATGCGCCCTAACGTCATCGTCATATTCATGCTGCCATGAAGAGCTAATTATTCCAAATTTAGTAGATCGGTTTTTAAATGGACCTTTATTAAAGAGTTCGTAAAATAAATAGCTCGATGTAACTAAATAAGCTATACCTACAATATAATATAATAAATAAGCTCTAACTAAATAAGTGATGTCACCTGTGTTCTGAGAGTAGTCTAGTTTTCATTCTTTTCATCATACTTTACATGAATCGACGTTGACGTTGAATGTTGATTATGCCAAATTAACCATACTGTAAATAAATATTTGTTGCTATAAATATATGTCATAATCAAAAATAGTTGAAACTTAACCACCCTTGTGATATTAGGTAACATCCGTCGATTTCGACGTGTGTGCGAGGTGGTACAGGCCGCTGTGTGTCGCGCGCCGGGGGCGGGGCGTGCGCCGGCGTTACACCCGCCGTCCCCAAGAGCGCAGCGACGCACGATACATCCGCACGGTAAGTGGCGAACAGCGTGTCATAGTAAACTAGAAATTAAAGTTGCTAGCTGTCGAAAGATAGCAGTTAAATTTATTTTTAATATATACTGAATATCTTTTGAAATAATATAATATGCATGACGATTCGTTCCCTGTTATCACTGTTTCTAATATACAGTTTACTGTTTATTATCACATATTGGATATGTATAATGATCACTTATGCTTGTCTTAGCGGCTAAGTTTAAATTGAGGAGAATGTTATGTGAAAGAGTCAGATAAAATACCTATTATCAATCTTTTGGTTGTGATCATTACTTCACAAAGGTACTCAAACTTACAGTAATTCATTCCATTACATTTTTGTCATTTATGAAATCCTTTACATAATAACAGGATTTTGATATAAGTTTCCCATTAAAGATAGCTTTGAATTTATCAATTGACAAATCTGTTATATTACTGGGAATTTTTATATAAAACCGTATACAATTACTCGTAAATGTATTATTAACTTTATGGAGCCTTGAGGAGGGCACAGCGAGTTTATTCATATTTCTAGTATTAGTAGTAGAAAAATTTATATATT
>JAFELO010000069.1:885108-903726 GCA_017140195.1 Eumaeus atala
AATTTATCCTTAAGCGACTCCATTGGACTCATATTACTTATCATATTATTTATTACATGAACAGCTCTTTTCTGCAGAAGATATAAGCAGCATTACCCCATGATAGAATTCTATGTGACATAATGCCGTGAAAGTAACTGAAATTGTTACAATTTATTCTATTCTATAAGATTCTATAAAAGGAGTTCACATGGGGTTAAAGAGACTATTAGAGGTTTAGAACTTTTAAATACATTTATTTCATCCTTGTTCATTCACAATCCAGGACTTAAAATAGTACAAGAACAACAATGGGATTAACACAGTTTTTAATTGGGGTTAGTATAAAGTGAGGGTATGAAGTCTCATCTGGGTACTTGATCGAGAATCCCGGCTGCAACTTAGATGGTCCTTTATATATAATTATTGTTCCATGACCACTAACTGTCACAGATTGTCCTTCATTCCTTATGTTCAATATTTGAAGAATATAGTACTATTAGATCTTCATATTACATCTCAATTTAATAAACAAAAGAGAAAAAGGAGTAAAGCTCTGAAAAGGGACACAAAACCAATAAGATTCCCATTCTCCTGGCTTCATGAGCCAACCAAAATCAGGCTATATATATATATATATATATATATATATATATATATATACATATATACTGTTACAATAAAATAGAATTTAACATCAAGCTTTAACACGCGGCATATACTATTCAAACTAAAACATTATTAATACGGTCGATCAAATTAACAGGCATACAGATCATGTTATTACTACTATCAATATGCACACTTAAGAGAATTAAGACAATTTTACATTAGTAAAGATATGAAACATGGCGTCGGTAAGAAATCAAGATCTCACCCTTTTTTATGAAATAATAATTCGTGCATTGTGACTTGAATATATAGGTTCCCGGCGGAAAATAAAAAACTATTTAACCATGATTTTAGAATGGCATATAGCATCATCCATCCCAAATATATCTATCATCAACCTCGCCAAAAGGAAAAAGAGTGACATTTCTTCACCACAGAGAACATTAAGCCTTTCAAACAAAGATGACAGATATATTTTTTATAAAATATTTAAGTTTCAAAACATAACTGCTACAAAATGAACTAATATAGCAGTTTCTATATCTTTTATTTGTCCAATTTTTTCAACTGCGAATGCTGCAGATGAAAGTATGTTCGGAAAACTATCTATGTGGGGGCCCCATTCTAATTTGGCATCTAAAGTTATTCCTAGAAATACCGTTGTATTTTATAGCTCTACTTCTTCATTATTAAGACGTACAGTAACATTATTAGATTTAATATTTGACAAAGTGAACTTAACACATCTTTTTTCATTCAATAATAAATTATTGGCATTAAACTATGCTATTATTCTGGAGAGAGCATTGTCATGCATAATCAATTGGCATGTCGACGCCTGTTTGTTTTGAAAATAACTGTCGTGTCATCTGCAAACAATACTATCCCATGCTTATCATTAGCAGGATAAGGTAAGTCATTGATATATACAAGGAATAGGAATGGTCCTAAAATAGGTCCTTGTGGGTCCTCCATTTTAAGAAATAATCCCGGAGATCGGATTATATTATATTTAAGTGGTAGAATTCAAAGGGGAGAAGTTTCCATTCACATCTACCCTTTGAATTCTACCACTTAAATATGATTTGATTAAATCAAGTGCAATACCTTTAATTCCGTAGTGATGTAGCTTCCCGACCAATGTTTCATGCTGCATACAGTCAAAAATGCCTTAGATAAGTTACAGAAAACGACTAGAGCATCACGTGACTCTTCACTTTCAATGCTTTACCTGATTTGCATAATGGCATTATTTTGCCCTGTTTTATTAGGCCAGAAAACACACTACTATCTATTCAATTATTAAATATCAATGCTGTCTATTGCCATTACAACTATTAATGATTTAACAATGCCCCACAGGTCATTTGTTTTTTTTAATTAATAGTTTTAAATGTTTTAATAATGTCAGATGCAGTAACATGATTGAATTTAAAGATCATTGCACATTCAGATACATTGCGCTTAAGAAGAAAAATCGGGGACACAGTTGAGGTGTTCAAAGATTTCTTTCGTAGTGGAAGTATTAATGTCAGTGAATTTTTTTTAAAAAGCAGTAGCTATTTCTAAACCTGGTGTTATTGTTGCGTCTCCTATTTTTAATTTGAGATATTTGATCTCTCGTTTGACTATTTCTATCTCCTCTTTTATAATTTTCCAAGTCATTTTGCTAACAATATCTCTATTTTTAATTTTCGAACTGATATATTGAGACTTGGTTATTTTACTCTTTTAAACTTTTTGGAAATCTCTTTGATATATTCTCTGAATTTTTCACAGGTATTATTATTGTCTTTCTTCATACAGTTCATATAACATTTGGCTATTCTTGTGAAGTTCTGCTGTTGTCCAGTCATTAAACACCAAAGTGTTGCTAAGAACGTTTCAGATGTAAATATTGATTTCAATATAGAAGAGAATCATGAGAAAAATAGATTATACATATCATTTGAACTTAAAGTATTGGGTAAAATTGGAAAACTTTAAGTTAATGTATCTCTCACATTGTTCAAACGTCCTAAAGCTACTGGTACATGTACATGGGTAATTTTATGTTTGGTTACATTATTCCTTATATTTATAAGTTTCACTAACTGTCTACTGTGGTCTGAATCCAATTTATTAATTATATTTTTACTAACTTGAACTACATTTGTAAAAATGTTGTCAATACAAATAGCACTAGTTGGTGTAACCCTAGTAGGCTCCAAAAACGTATTATGAAGATTGTGTGCCTAAAACAGATTAAATAACTTAACACTAATTAAACTCCGTTCTAAAATATTTATATTGAAGTCTCCGCCCATAATCAACTTTTATTTGACTTGGACAACTTAAATAGAACCTCTTCTATAATATTTTCAAATATATCGTTCTTTAAATTTGAAATGCTTGTTCAATATTATCAACGTACCTCCATGTACAGAATTGACTCTGATGAACGAACTACCAATCTGATGATTACTGAAGTTGAATATATCTTCATTAATTTTTTAACCAATGTTCGTTTATACACAATATACTAATGTTACAACTATTTAAAATAACTCTACTTCCAACTCTTTCTATCTTAGGAATTGAATATTCTGATGCACCAAGTTGATGTAGTTAGCACTATTTTTACACTTTGTTTCTGTGTACTTATTGTAATTTATAGATTTTAATAAGGGGTCGGAGGAGACCTCTATAGTCTTACTACTGAGACTGAATCTAAATTGTTAAGATTTGGAACATATTCCAACTCCTTACTATCAATAACTTGTCCAATAGGAACGGGTTGAGCCAAACTTTTGGCTGTAATATCAAAATAACATGATAACGAAAAAGCTACTTGTCGTTTATAAAAATGAGATAGATGAAATCTATCTTTGTTTAAATTATAACAAGTACTAACAAGTTTGCTAGTCCAACAAATGGAATTTCTTATTTTATGTACATACATTATGTAATGTCATATTTAAATCACACCTAATAGTATTTTTCGAATGCGGCAACCATTTACAATATGGGAAAGTGAACAAAACAATTTTGTTTACATGTATATTAACTAGTATATCATAACATTTTAAAAGTTGAGATTTGTTTGTCTTCCTTCTGTTATTTACAAAAAATACCAAATTTGTATTTCTATCAAAAATATTTTTATATTTACTTAAATAAGGAACAATATTAAAAAAAATCTAAGTTCGGTAAACAATTATTTAATACAGTTTGACTGCATATTTGCGAATTTAAATAAGGCCCAAGCCAAGTCCAATTTCTTCATTGCACCTGACTAAATTCTTTTTGGGTGTTTTCTGCGATACATTGGAACGAATGCTACAGCCAGTATAGTTTTTACATGTTTGCTACTACGGACTGGTATATGAAATATGTGAACAGGTATTGTGAGTTGTGTGCCGTTTGGAAGCACAATCATATACAGATTTTCTTTCAAAGTCATCTATTTTTTCTTTCGAGAGGGGCACAATACTGGTTGGCCGCGCTTGTCCAGCCTCAACAGTTCGACTGACTACGAAGAGTTTTTGTCTTCAGGTTTAGGGAGACGATAGGGGGACAGACCCCCCTCTTTTCCCGCAGATGGGAAGAGATCTTCCGGGTTGATTGTGGGCGTACCGCATAATAATTATTTTTGGGACCGAAAAGGGGGAAGCGGTCCCCTTCCCCACTCTAGTGGGACGGCGCGCGCACGATGCCGTTTAAGTTGCGGTGTCGTGGATAAGGATAATTGAGCTCGTTTAATGTTTGGCTTATCTGAGGAGGCCGGCCTCCTCACCCCCCCCCCCTCTAACGGAAGGGGTCGATTTGCGCTACAAATCGGCAAAAACCCGTATTCTAATTTTAATTATTATTAGAGCTCTCTAAAGTCGCGTTATTTTATCTCTACAAATCTAAGCTCTCAACTTACGGATTCGAACCCGGGCTCGTTTCCGTAAGCGGTGTGTGAGTTTGTAATCTATTGCTAACTGATACTTTTTTATAGTTTTCTGAGAACTTTCAAATTTATTCCTCAGTGTATTTAGAGAAGGGTGGCATTTGAACAAGTTCATCGAACATATTTTGTGTTCGCAAGGATTTTGCAGAGTGTATACCCGTTTCAAGCTTAGGAATTTGTTTGTGTGCTTCACAAAGTTCTTTTTCTAATATTTTTTTCTTTCTATTCTAATTAATAAATACATAAGACTAATCTTTTATTCTTCTACCTGATTTGAAATTTAAATTGTTTATTAGATTATCTCTATCGAGATAAATAATCGATTTAACTCGATACAGATAATCTAATAAACAATTTAAATTTCCTTAGACTATCCCAATCATTAATTAAGATCTGTCCCACATAACATAACACGAAAACAGGTTACTGCTTTCTTAACGCGAACAGGGTATGATAGAAAATGTATGGTGTCTGTTTGTTGTCCACAGCGGCAGGCGAGATCCCAGACAGTCCGGAGACGCCGCATCAGCAGTCTGACCACGACAGCGACTCGTCGGTCTTCGACGCCGTCAAGAGCCCCACCAGCCACACTTCCATCGATCAGCTCGAGCAGGTACGTGGAGCGGGAGCGAGATGGAGAGGGACACGCAGACGCCGTACTCCAGAATGAGCGTATATTATATAACGTACAAAGTTTGTCATTATGAAATAACTAATAAGAGTGTATTTCTTGGGCCATATTTCGTAAAAGATTGTTAGTTATTTTACCGTCCACATCCCAATAGGCAGGGGGCGGGTTACCTCTGTACATCACATGTTTGTTCACAGAACGGAACGCATCCCCTGGGGTCCAGCTCTTCGGTCACCAGCGGCTCCAGCGGGTACAAAGTAAGTATATTCATAGTTACATTATGATATATTTCAATGTCGCAAAATGTATCCTTCGCTTTCCTTCACATACAGATACAAAATATCTATAAAATGGTATATAAATGTAAAGAAAACCATCATGTTGATTTTATCTAATTATTCATTTTTATAATTTATATATTAATAATAAAAAGTTCCTTTTATTGACTTGTAAGTCAATATTAGGAACTTGTAGGAATCAATTATTGTGGAAACTTTCAGTGACGTATAAAACTTAGTTACAGAAACGCAATTGAGTCTTTACTTCTAGAAATGTACAGCCATTATATCATTATATAAATTTAATATATCAATGTTACTCTCTTGCAGCTTGTGTAGTTGAGAGTAACACTGACAATAGGTTCTCGCGTCCTACTCTATTTTCAATGATCACGGAACTCCACCGCTTTCAATCTGCGTTCAGGTCCGAAAAGAAAGACACTTAACTCAAAACACTAGTCTGTTTTCCTTAGGCCATACAGGTTTCAGGGGCTACATATTAAGCTTTAAATAAATTAAGACCCTGCTATCCTGCTAGTTGCGACTGCTGATTATTTTAGAGGAAAACATTTTGTACTTTTAGGAGAGCTCTTAGCTCTAGGTCCCACCATGAAGTCTAATCGCCGATTTACGGCCAATATCATTTTTATACATACAAGTAAAGTAAAAAATCACGGAAGATATGTATGTATGTAATCAGTCGTCCGATTGCAGCAAGGTGGTCGCGCAAGACGCGCCGCCGAGCCGGCGTCCGCCTCACTCGACCACGAGATTATGAGCTGCGGTCGGGACATACCAGGTGACGCACGTACGCATCCACGCGCACACACTCACACACATGCACTTATACACATAAACGCGTACGCAAATGTGCGCATTTTCGGACACATACCTAGTAGCCTCTTGGAGCCTCCCTTAACAACAGCATTCCCAACATATTAATCAGACACATAATTTTTACCATAACAAAATTTATTATTTGTATATACTTGCTACTTGGCATTATTGTGAAAAATATGCACTTAATCAATTTCGTGTACATCGAGGCCCTCCATTCAGCTGATATCGTCGTAAAGTGACCACTTCGGTGTTTACATATATACGGTCATATTTCGTTCGGTTTGTGTGTAGCCGCTGGCCCATTGTAGGGGAAGAGGGCATGAAGACAACGCATCGACATCGTAATTTTGCGTATGTTAATGGATGTCGGTAGTGATCAAAAGACCCTGTTTGCTCGTTTGTCATGCATAACATAAAATGTATAAAATATCCGTTTAAATATATTTATGACATGTAACATTAATATATATATATATATATATATATATATATACATATACATAAAAAAAAATCATCATTCCCTTGTACAGGCACCCACACAAAGCGGTCGTCGTCCGAGTGTCGCGACACGGCGTCGCCGCGCCGAGGACTCGAGTCCCGGGAGAATTCCATCAAGGACGAGCTGCGGCGGAACAACTCGCTCCGGGAGAACCGGCGGGAGTTCCGCGACGTTCCCACCACCACCTCCATCGCGTGAGACTTAGGCGACGGCAGGCGTCTTGATACACTGTTAAAGGTTCACCGCTTCATGATGTGGGGACATGCTTAAGTCTGAGGCTGGGTTACTTAAACTGGGGTCCGAATACGTATGGATTCACTGTTTCACTGCTGTCTGGAGTCAAACTTAAACTATATCTGTTTAAGGTGGGGTTCCTCAGATTGGCTTCCGAACACCGAAGGGCTTACTGATTCACTGTGCGGTGTCAAGCATAAACTGCATTTCCTTAAGCTGGGGTTACTCAAATTGGGGTTCGCGATTTAAGGATTTGTATATATATGTATATATATATATATATATATATATATATATATATATTTGCAACAGCATAACGTCATAGTGGCGAAATATAAGGAAATACTAATAGAATTCCACTGTCCATATAATAGACACAGCAGTTAAATAGTATAAATGTTCGGGTGCTATACCGCGCTGAGTGCCTATGGGCGATCATAGTATATATCTGTATCAGTCAATTTGGCTTAAACAAAGTATCTCATTTCAACAAAAAAGGAATAAAAGGATTATCCAATAAACTGTGAAATGACTCGATCATAAAAGAATAGGTTTATGATTTCTAGTAAATTAAAAAGGCATTTTAAATATACAAGATTGAGTAACCCCGATCTAAGTATGTTTGGGAATCCTGTGGGAAAGCATAATGGAGTACTTAAATTTGATACTTTGTATCTTTGAAAACTAATATTAATTACGTTACGTACATACTTTCTCCTTGCATCTATAGTTACATTTTTTTGCAATAAATCGACCTGAATGTATTGGTTACTAGTGCATAATCACTTTAATACATGTACAAAAAATGGGGCTATTTAATTCTCATTATTTTACTGACGTAGTGAACATAAAATAAACTCATATATCGTGTAGAATTCCATATAGTCACAAAATTGAGTAAATAGTACATGTTTTTAAACCATCAAATATCTTTGGTTCCCTTACTCAATTTGTATTGTAAATTTTCAAGTATCAAATTCTATTTCATTTCTAAACATAAAGAACAATTAGTCACCAAGACAACTAACTGCCTCTATTCGTCCCAGCTGCCCTTAATATAAGTGTCATTTTCATTTTAAATATGTAAAAAAACCTTTAACGCGTATTCAAGGACGTAATAGGCTAGCGAATGTTTTTATAAATATATAACTATATCAGTAGGCATATATATGTGTTTGAATAAAAAAAAATAAAGAAACCGGCCATATATTTTAAAGTGTAAAAGCTATATCCATGTACTGAATTATGCTAACATTTTATTAAGTGCTGAAGAATGTAACTTCTGTATTTTTGCAAAAGAATCAAATTATATAATATATTACCTGTACCTACTGCCGTTAAGATAGAATGCTTAAGTGTAATGCTGTATAAACGAGTGCACCTAGCTATGTGTTGCAGTCCATGCTTATAATAGACAAGTTTTATTCGAACGTTCGGATAACAGACGATAAACAATGGAATTTTGTCGGATGGCTAAGTGCTCTGTACAAATGTCGCCAGGTGTTATTAAATGTTATCATATGACATGTATATTGTGGATATTCCTCAAATAGACTAGTCGACCAGTTGTTGTGCTGAGCGTCTGCGGTATATGTTACTGGATACTCTTGTAAGTAGACGCATAGACAAATGATATTTTTCAAGGATCTGATTTTATTTCATCTAACATTAAATTGTGTTTACAATATATAATTAATATAATTTAACGACATGACACGTTGTACTAAATGAACTCATTTCTAGTCTTTGTCTAGTCTCCTTTACCGCACTTTGTACTATAACTACAACACTAGTATTGACAACGTAGATGATCATACGTTCTAGAAACGTCTATACAAAAATATTTAGGAACGCTTCAATGAACTGCTAGATATGGCGAATTAAATGATGACTTTGAAATACGCGCCATTTAAAAGGAATACTATAGTTTAGTTCACTCGTAGCTAATCATTTCGATATTTATAATTTATAATGTCCACGTCTTCATTATTTAATTCGTAATATCGATAAAAAAGTAATATAATAGTAGATTTCAATTGTCTATGAATTTGATCGTGTTGCTATTTATTTTTCGAGCCAGAGTCAACTTGTATGCATTGTATAAAAACTTCATTGAACAAGCTATCTTGATGGTGCGAAAAAAGTATTGTTTTGTTTCATTTTCCCTCGTGGAATGTAAATATATATAGCGAATTGTATGTACGTTTAGTTATAGAGTGAATGAAATACGCACATTATGGTTTATAATGCTATTCATTGTATTGTAATCTAATAGTTATAATTATTTTGCTATATACGGGCTATATTTACGCTTTTTCAACAGGTCCTTTTAAACACACTTTTAATTACTTTAAAAACATTTAAAACAATTCTATCGCGATCACGGTTCTCATTTCAATGTGATTCCTCTTGCTCTGGGCGAGCCTTTTTTGAGGTATACAATGTGACTGAAAAAAAAACTCAGTTTTTTGACAGTTAGTTGAACTTTGAAGAGCTGTATATTATTAATGTATAACCTATATTGTTAATTGCCGGATTTCTGTAAAATCAACACGAAAACGCGTAGCGTAATTTTTGAAATCTCGTTTAGTAAAATATAACCGAAAGCGTACATAAAGCCCTATTATATACTGTTATATATTTCATTAGACTAATGTTAGTTTCTTTTGTTAGTTGGTGTTACGTTGAAATTGTAATAATTATAGTTAATCATTACCTGATCATCACATATCATTGTGTCGTCTAATAATATTTCGATTCACTGTATTCACAATATGTATGAAAATGACTGATGTTTTTTTAATGTACGTAATTTTTATTTAACAAAGTACCTGAGTACCCGCGTACCGGAGTACCCGCATACCCGTGTATCCGAGTACCCGAGCACCTGTGTACCCGAGTACCAAAGTACCCGTAATTTCGCGTACCCTTGTACCCGTGTCCCTGTGTTCTCTTAACATGGGTGGTAATATAATTTGTATAGAATGCCTTTATTATAATAATATTAATAATCATATTGTTATTTATAAAGAGTGTAATTTTGTACTCGATTATTGTTAAGGAGAGTAATGTTTTCATTTCAGCGGCTGGCGAGGTTCGAAACACGATATAATGCGTTTATTTATAATTTTACCCCATCTTTCAATTAGCTTTTTTAATAATTTGCCGAATATTATAATTGTATTGTTATTTTCGTATTTTGTCAATCCGTTAAATCGTTGGCCCGCCACCAAACAAAATGACCCTGTTTTTGAAAATGGCTAACCGTAATGTAGTAAGTAGATTGAGACAAGTAGATATATAGATTTCATTATATACATTTATTTTAGATTGAACATTGCTTATTATATAATATTGAAATAAATATAATTTACAGATACGTATTTAAAAAAAAATGGTAAAAGCTCGGACTCACACTTGTATTTCTTAGTTCTGACTTGACGTATACATCCACTTCTTAGTGGTGCTCTTGCACCCAGTTTCGTATATCGTGTATCGCCAGCCGCATTTCTTATATATTTTGATGTGTTCGTGAAAATATTTTGTAACATACTAACAATATCGCTAACTTCCTTCGGCCGACGGTGGTCGCGTGCAAGAGAGACGCGAGAGCTTTAGGAGCCGACTGCTAGTTGCGCTGCAGGTACAAATGTTCGCTAGATAATATCTGATAGTTAACTAGCTGGCTGCTTGGTGCGCTACGGTCTGTTTGTTTCCGAAGCCGTCCGTTAGGGGCGCTAGTGTAAGAATGTTGAAGTACTGTCACTCCAGCACTCTGCCCGCCGTCGGCCACACAGCTGTACATTGTATGGAATCTGCGCTATGCTCTACTGTAACTGCTTAAGACGTCATTGGTTAACTGAAACAAAAAAAAATTAAATTTTAATTTTGTTTTCTTTATACTTATAAACCTGCGGGTTTTCCGATCCGATATGGCAGCTACGACTTCTTTGCCCCTCATTAACTGCTTCTTATTTTTTATCTCAATTGTTTAATACTCTGACCTATTTGATAGATCATTCATTATGAGTTAGATAGACCAAAAAAGAGTTGGCCCCTCTTTCTGAAAATTATTGAATTATTCATTTTTCATCAGTGCAAAAACGTAATAAGTTTGATTCAAAAATCAATATTTAAAGCTAGAGCTTTCTATATTAGCGAAATTGTTTAAAATTCTCATTCGCCTGGAAATAATAGTGCCAATAAAAAAATATTCCTGGCGCCAAGTTGATCAGAATATAGCAAACCGTCTACCTATTTTTTTTTTTGGTGGTGGGGCTCGCGATATATTGTAGTGCTGAATACTCACAAAATCCACAGTGTCGCCTTTAGTGAGGTGCTCCGGAACTACAAATCATCAGGGAACCTCGACGGCTGATCAGCCCTCGAAGGGACCTACTCCACCTACACAGATGGGGTTGTCCCACACTACAGGACAACCCCACCTAATTTGGGACAGTGCAATGGGGGACGTTCTCATCCTCGCCCCTTGCCTCGAGCGCAGTAGCGCCGCCTCATTTTTTTTGCTCTTCTGTTCTCTCTTCTTATAAGAGGGGTATGAAGAGTGCCTCCTATTTACACTCTTTAGTCCCCTCTACTACTACTTATTCTGAAACTGTTCTACATTAACATGGTACATTGTCTAACGAACAAAACGCCATTGTATTTAAATGGTTACGAATCAAAAACAGGAATTAACAACAACATTATTCTTGAACCACTGTATGTATTTACACTTTGTTTTGTATTTTTAATTAATTTTGACATGTTGACTTCAGGTGTGTCGGACCGTTGGTTATTTTTAAAATACTTTTAACCAATTAATGTGTGTTTTGGTAAGTCATTACTGAGACAAAGTCATAATGATGTATAAGCTAAATGCTCACCTTCCACTGTCATTACAATTCCTAAAAGCCGCGAAAAACGCGACAACATAGCAACCACGTAGACCCATATTTGTACAGTTTTTATCATATCCCTCCATCTCCTCAGCCTGTCAAAGCGTGTGAAACGTAACAGCACAGCTGTCAGTTGACGTCGGTATTAGTACACTACGTTAAAATATATACAAATATATATATTAAGCGGGAATACCTTTCGCTTTTCGCATTAATCACGAAATCACAGAAGCTATGCCACCCCGAAGGGTGCGTTTTTAAGCGTGAAGTACGCGAGTGCAACTGCGAGGGGCTGCTTGTTAAAATATATTTATCACATTACGTATTTTTGATGTTACAAATTTAAAACAAACAGTTTATTATGGCTTAGCCGGCAACCGGGAAATCGATTCCTTCGATGGTAAACACGCGTCGTAATACATCCCTATAACCAGACGATATGACCACGATGCCTTATTTTGCGAGATACAGACGAGGCGTTTCGTGACAATATAAAAAAAAAAACATTTTCTAAAAGATTTGCAACTTCTGCCTCATGATTATGTGCGACCGCCGTTTAAGTGTAATACTATGACTTATATTTTTATTCAGTGTAACAGTTTAAAGTACCAGTAGTTACTGGGTAGGTACTTAATTACGTCGAAGTCCAGACAAGGTTCGTAGCTTGTTTTTTAATTATTATTATATTAAATAAAAAGGAGCAATGGTAGGAGACACCTTTCTCTGGTTTAAAAATTGATTAATAGAATGTTATATTGGTATTATCTTGTCTTGCGGCTGATGCTGATATTACCCTGTATTTGTGCTTCTTTCTCTGGCCTTCATCGATTCGACTTGTCATGGTTCCTTTTTTTGGAAGGAAATTAACAGCATTCGTTACTTGACTCGATCGTAATCATTGATTTAACCTTTACTTCGTTTGATCCGCTCGAGCTATAATTTATAGAGACCCTCAGACATCTGTATAAAAGTTACGGAGACGAGTTGCGCTCCCTCCCTCTTCCGCTCCAGCATGCCGCCGATAAAACTGTTCTGAGTACGACAGCGACGGTATCATGAGACTGAGAGGTACCTCCCTGGTTAAGGTGTTTCAATACCGCAGCATCGCATCGTTGCGCCAGTGACACTAACATTTAATTATTTGAACTCTCTTTTCTCTCTTGTCATTCACTACAATTGTCTAGTCGTTAATCTACAAATAATTTTGTAAATTATATTTATAATCACTTCATCCTTTGCCCTATTTAGGTTATTAAATCTTTCACAATAATCACAGTTTTAAGAATGTTTTAAAAAGCTATGGAATGTTATCTTTTGTCTATTCGAAGGTTTTGAAATGTATTTGATTGACAAATAATTTTATAATCCAGTGGATAGGCAGATCTCTAGAATTGGCTGCCCACTGGTCTCGTAAAAAAAAAGCAAACACAATTTAAGATGTCCAAGTAATCAGATGTATTAACAGAGTCCAAAACTTAAAATTTTAATTAAAATATATGTAAGCCCACACGCATACGACTGAGGAAGACACTAGGACTACCTACCACTTGTGATTTAAACGGACTAAGTATTTGTTCATTTTAATTTCGCTTTACACGCGGAAATTGTTTAGGCATTCAAAATGTTCGCCAAACTACCGATGAGAAATAGCCAGGAGAGGATCGACAAAATCATCGAGAACTACAATCTGTTCCTGAAGGAATTGAACAACACGAGCGTACCGCCGGTCCGCGTCTTCTACCCTCTGAAGCAGGAGCTGCTGGACCATGTGACGCTCGTGAGGGAAGCCAGCAAAACATTACAGAAGAAGAAAGAGGATGATATTCGTGCGGCGGTAAGTACGGGGCAATGCCGTTGGCGCGTTACTGCCGGTTCAGGTCAACGCGACCTCTATCAAAAGGTAATGCCATGCTGCAAAGCAGCCGAATCGGACTGGCAAACCGGCGGAATATTACTCGCTCACATAACACCGCCGCCAAGAGAGAGTATTTCTTGTGGTCTGTGACTTTACAATGACCCATTGGAGGAGGAGGAAGGGTTTATAAGGATGTCCACGGGCGTCGGTAGTCATGAAAGTGTCCCAACTATTTGCTTACCTCCTTATAATAAAAAAATATATACATACTTATAAATTGTTGAATGGGCTTAGTGTCTAATAATGGGGACCAGGGGGTGATGGAGGCACAGCTTGTCTACGTGATGTCACTGCTATCACCTTTAAGACTATCACGTGGCTAGAAGAAATTGCCATGGGCGCTTAATGGAGCCTCGTTCTCTCCTCCTTGCTGTATTCCAAATTATAGCAGATAAACTTCCCCGGAATAGAATTTACAACAAGCCCGAACCTGCACCTAAATTGGATACGAGTGGTACCTCCCCGTTCGTGACAGCTCATTTCGTCTGCACGGATGACACCACTTCGGCTTTTCTATCACTTTGGAAACAGTCCAGTATCCAACAGTTAGCATGTGAGCAGGCCCAATGCCTACTGACATCCGTATTAACCGATAACCCAATGCACTTTACGCGGATAAACTCAAGTCACATTCGAAATTTGAAACCTTCAATTCCTGTAACCGACCTGTACTGGACTATACACTCAACAGAACAGCTGTTAAGGGGATAGTTGTGCCCTGTGGGTACCCCATAGGGGTGGACATTTGAATGAAGTGCTTGTTTAAAATTCTAATTATTGCTTATTGCAGGAAGCTGCTAATCACGTAGAAGTAACAAAGAAACGAGAAGAGGTGGAAACAGAACAGCAAGAGACTACCGCGTAAGACGATAAAAATAGTGGGCCGTCCTCAATGTTTATCGACTTGAAACGTTATATTTACAATTACTTATAAGAATATTGCTTATTTATTAAAATATATAAAAAACTATGATTGACTATTTACAAAGAAAATAAATAAAGTATTTCGAATTTCAAATGAACCTAACATTTATAGGTAGTATAGGGGGGGGGGGACAAACGAGAAATCAGAGCCTTACAACGACTACCGACGCCCATGATCATCAGCACAATTAGCCCGATGCGCTGTCCCCCTTTTCACCCCTCCCCCAGTGGGGTATGACATAACATTTTTACCTCCTATCGATAGCAATAATAAAAAGATGAAGAACTTGTTTGTTCGTTAGCACGCGCTTATTTCGGTAACCATATGTACAATTTGGGACATAAATAACCACAAAGAGCTCTGCTGTCAAATTGAAGAAAGAAAAGTGGTTCGCTGACGCTCCTCTACGCCACTACAAGACGGAAGCTTGCAACCTAGATCCGTATCCAACAGCGTAACTACACCGATCCCTCTATCTCATTATCATTATCAGCCCTTATCGTTCTCTGCTGGAGATAGGTCTCTTTCAATGAACGCCAAGATGACCGATCTCCCGCTACTCGCATCGCTCCCGGACCGGCTACTGCACGGAGATCGTCTTCCCACCTGGTGACCACCACTAACACTTTGTTTTCCTAAACGCGGCCTCCACTCCAAAACCTTACTGGCCCATCTGCCATCTGTTCTTCTGAGTGTGTGACCAGCGCATTGCCACTTAAGTGAGCTCTGCCTTATGGCTTCGTTACGAATTCTGACCGACAGAGAAACACACAACATTGCTATGTTTAATTCAATAGCCCGTTGGGCTACCGCAAACTTGCGGATCAGTCCTAAATTAAGAGGCCATGTTTCGGCCCCGTACGTCGTCACGGAGCACGCATCAGTTAAAGTCTTTTGTCTTCAAGCTCTGCGGCAACGTGAGAATGTGACGAAGCTTCCGGAATGCTGCCTAACCCAACTGAATCCTTCTATCGGCTTCCGTCTCGAAGTTATGTCTGCCTAATTTCAATAGTTGCTCGAGGTAGACGTATTCGTCTACGACTCTGAGAATAGCTCCATCGTCGTTGACCGGCCTAGAGAGAACAAATCTCAAATAACTCTGGTATTTGGTATAGGTTTTGTTGACGAACCCCCCAAGGTACCCTGGTTCTCGGATACGAAAATCAGTAAAAGAGATTTAACGCTCTGTTTTCGCATTCGTTCCAATCACATTCCACTGAATAGTCTTCTCTTCCTAATGGGTAAAATGACCAACTCTAACTGTACAATATGCAACCGACATGAAGACATATCATCTTCTCATGGAATGTGATAGAAACGAATTTTTCCGACAAGAGTTTACGATTTACATACACTAAATGTAATAAAGCTGAACTTTTCTTTTTTTTACGTAATATTGTGAGTCTTTCAAATTGGAATATAGTGACAAGATTTTTAAGTTTTGTTATACATTCGCTATATATAAGGAATTTAGAATTAAGTTTATAGTTATTTTTTCAGTGGATCTAAGGCTGACTTAATCTTATGATGTATAAGCCTTTAACTAAAGATTAGAAAAACATGACCTTTGTCCTGTCCAAGTTCATCCCAAGGCCAATACGTCGGGAGGATTCATTTAGGTTGTGCAACACTTCCAGCAAGCTCCCTAACGATTGTGTTTTATGGTGAAAATGTGGTCCATGGTGCTAAATCCTCTGCGAATCCCAGCCTGTTCCGGTGGGTTCCCTCATAAGTCCAAGCATCTCATCCGAGAGTTCAGCTTTCCTGCTCGTATACCTTGTTCCTTATTTCCTACGGTATCCTTTACCCGCGTCCCGCATGCAACCGATCACACCACTCCTGGCCTCGACATTTGCCATCGTAGTTTCCGACGTATCGAAGGCATCGAACCGGTTTTTTAATCCCAGTTGGAATTTTTCGTTACCTGCCGTGGTTCGCCGGAAGTTAGGACAGAATGTTGACTGTACTAGTCGGATACTTAACTTCTTGACTCGAAAGTCTATATTCAGAGAGCCTGTAACCAGCCGGTGATCACTTCTGGTTCGTTATAACAAAGCCAATCTCGTTCCTTGTCACTGTATCGGGGCTCTGCCATGTCCACTTCCTATGGGGCTTCTTCCTAAAATAGGAGTTCATTAAGAAAAGGCCCACCTTCACGTGGAAGTTTACCAGCATCTGCCCCCTGCGATTTCGATCTCCGACTCCATGTAGTCCCAGACTCGATTCGACACCATTTCGTACTCCCACCTCGGCATTAAAGTCCCCCATAACGACATTGAAGTGGGCCTTACAGGTGTTTGTAAGGCCTTTGAGAGTCCTCATAGGTAGTCTCCACATCGTCATTGGAATGTGTCGATGTTGGTGCGTATACTTGTATCAGTTTGAGGCTAAACCTCCTAGTGAACTTAAGTATAAGATAGGCCACCCCACTCGACACACTAGAGGTCTCGACGATGTTGCCTATGAGGGACTTATTCACGAGCAATCCCACGCCGCCTTGTGACGGAGTGTCACCTTCCCTGAAGCGGAATAGGTGACCCGATGGCAGATTTATGGTGCCTTCACCATGTCTTCGGACTTCACATAACCCCAGAAGGTGCCATCGGATTTTTCGCAGTTCCACCTCCAGCTCATCTAAGTGGTTATCTAGTCTGAGCGTTCGTTCATTATACGTAACCAGGTGAAATCGGTGGTAGCGATCCGTAGCCCGGAGATTCTTAGCACCCTTTCCACCGTTACCGTGGACGCTACCATGGACTAGTGGAACTACCGGGAACTAGGGGCCGAATTCTGCTGTTGACGTCCATATAAGGCACGTAATTGCCACGCTGAGCAGGCTGATTGGCAATCGCAGATTAGGTTTCGGACCGACGCCACTGCTGCCTATCACCGATCCGATTGATGGTACACCCATCTGTTTCTGTCACTATAAAGCGGACGGGTCACCAAACAACCAGCTCACTGAAGCCTCACAGATTTTAAGAGGCCCTTTGATGATTGGATTAAGGGGGGTATTCCTAGGTCGACCCACACAGCGACACCGACGTCAAACAGATATACACAACTGTACACAAATACTTACACTACCAGGACTCTTCACCACCTCCGCCGGCGCAGATGACCTTGTCTCCGGCCTATGGTCTCGAGACCACAAGGTGGAGCTCAGAAGTCTCGCTCTATGATAATTTCCTCATGCCTGTCTGTCCGTCCGTATATCACATGTGTATTACTCGGAGAATAAGGGTACTCTAAATTTTGAAGGTAGAATAGGTAGTTTATGAGATCTCAGTTGCTAAGTGGTTTATGATATTTCATCCCTTTTCCCCCAAAGACTACTCACAAACCGCACGGCATCGTAGTCATCAATTTAAAAAAATATCACGTGTCGGCCCAGTTCAGCTGCAATGCAGCACGACCCTATATTTTGCCAATCTACTGCTAGTATTTTCATGTTATTGTGTCTTATTGATATTATAAATGCGAAAGTTTGGATAGTTGTATGTTTATGTGTGATCCCGAAAAAGAAACAGTTTCATCGGGATAAGATAACATATAAGCTATCCGTAAGCTAGTCGGCGTAATTTTAAATGCACAAATGCTACTTATGTGTTTTTCCATACATTTTCTATACTGATCCGTATATTTTCGTACGTTTGTCGTCATCTCAGATACTCCTAACTATGTGTATGGTTTTCAACAGAAAATTTCGATTCGGTCCGGTGGTCCCTGAGACTAGCACGTTAAAATAAATAAACAAACTTCAAAAATAATAAAATTACTTTTACGGATTTTATCGCGGTTTATTTAATTATTTAACTAGCCCGACGCTTCAGAAGCTTTAGAAGCTTATGGTCGCGGGTGGCAGTCCACAGC
>JAFELO010000069.1:903846-974396 GCA_017140195.1 Eumaeus atala
TCGTGCAGTACACCGTGGTTAATTCTTTGTTTCAAAGAGCACAAGGCTTCTGGAGACAAGCAACATCTGGTTACCGAACCTCAACATGTCTAGAAAGTTCTGCGAGAGAACAAGCTTCAGGTTCCCCGTCTGCTCCACAGAGGCGGAGTTAAATCAGTCACCGTCGAGCGCGTACCTCCAATGTTAACATATTTAAAAGGGGTCACATACAAAATTAGCTATCTTAACTTATTTTAAGCCGCCAAAGAAGGTTAACCAGTTCCTACCATCAGTGAAATGCCATATCCCTCTACAAGAAGCAGAGAGTACAAGCTTGATTGTGACTATGAACTCTTTTATGTAAGGCAAACTAAAAGACCTTAAAGACTCGCGTTAAAAAACATATAGCCCATATGAAACACCGACGTGTTACAAAATCTGCGGTCTGTGAGCTGCTGAAGTTGGCCCCTGCAATTACACAAGATTTGATAAACCGCAAATCCTCACTAGAGAACACCGATTCTTTCCAAGGATGACCCGTGGGTCTATTAAAATTAAAAAAACATCCAGTTACAATGGAGAAGATGGTAGGGGATTTCATTCGGCTTGGGACCCAGCGATTAACATAATCAAATCAAAAACTAAACATGACACCTCAAGGAAGCAAGACAAAGAATTATAATTCTTGAGCTCCTTTTGGTAACTTGTGACATATGTCATCTCAGTCCATCCGTAACCACGGTTGCTTTTGAAACGTCGGGTTAGTGAAATAATTAAATAAACTGGTACAAAATCCGTAATATTTTTCCGGATTTTATAGGTTTGATTGTGACTATTAAAACTACATTGTTTCCTTTCAATTGTAGGTTTTTGGTTGTCCTTGACGAGTTAAACAATAGCTGCCATGCTAATTAATTAACAATGAACACAGTGAATGAAAATGGAATCCCCCGGCAAGTACAAAAACAATCGTACATCATTTTATAGGAGGTATCGTGCTGCATCGTAGCAGAATTGAGCCGGCACGACAGGCGAGGTACCTCTCGCTCACACGATATCGCAGGTAAAGTGTCATCTTCGGTGTCGCCCTTCGTTTGAGAGTAGCCGGTGGTCCATCGGAGGGGAGGAGGACAACGCAAATACTACGAAAAAATACTTTTATTTTATATGGGTACGGAACTTCATTTTATAGGAACACAAAGATCATCCTTACAAAAAATAATCACTGCTGAAACTGTGGGGGGCTACGGGCATCGAGGCGGACCTCATAACCCGGGTTGGGTCGCAAGGGGACGACTATCCCCACGGTAACGGGGCCGCAATAATTGCGGGTTGCCATCCCGGCTTTTGGCTCATGGAAATGTGGGCCTGTGTAGGGCCTGTGTGTTGTGTGGTGTGTTGTGACTGTGGTGAGTAGCGATTGGGTGTGTCATGCGTGCGCATGTATGATCCTCGTCCGGATCGCAGGACACGCAGTCCCTAGTCCGCTTGGTGGAAAAAAATAAGACCTTTATTTTTAGTCCTATCTATTTAAGTCTTCTATAATGAAGTATATCAGCTAAGAAACGATTTTTGTTCCTAAAGGTAGCTTAAGTTTGTATGAAGTTCCGTTATTATTGAACACTTAGAAAATTATTGTACCTGTTTAGTTTTTTCTCCAGTTGGAGATGGAAAACGCAGACTTTTCGCCTAATGAACGGTAAGAACGTCAATTTAATAATTGCATAAGAAATACTACATAATCGAGTTGCAAAGAATATTATGGTGAGGTTGTGTAAGATGAGAAGTGATAATATCCGTCGGCTGAGACTTGATGTTCGCGTGACGAGGCGACAGAACAGCGCTAACAATGCAGTCATTGGTTGTCAGATGCTTAAAAAAAAAATAAGTCATGGCGGTTTGAGAGACGAAATTATAAATTTTACCAGCGTTTGGTATGAAGGTTCACTAGTGGCAGAACACACTCAGGCGCTTGTGGTATCAAAGATCATCAGTTTTTTAGATTTTATATTGCACTGGCATTTCCCCGCAGTTTCATCTGCATAACTCCGGTCTTATTAGTAGTAACGACATGGAATATAGCCTATTATATATGGACTATTGAACACAAAAAAGAAATCATTTCGGGGCAATATTTTCTGATATTCTTAAAAACAAATTCTTCAGCTTTATATCATTGGTGTAGATATAAATAAAACACAGGCGAACGACTATCGATGCTCTAAACATCCAAATAATTGTAGTGTAGACGTGTTACCATTCTTCCCTCGACCCCTCCAAGGGGCCATCGGAAATTCTTAGTTCTCAGCTAACTCCTTTTTTTGTCACGTGACGCGATCGATATGTTTCATTTTACCGCAAAGTCACGCACAATAATTTCTAACATGAGCAAATTATAGCCGATATAGCAGAATTATGTAGGTTCTTTACTGCTATTTACGATGTACGATTTTGTACACGTCTCTTTGTCGTAATCAAATGATCAACTTCATTGTCGTAAGTACCTATTAGGTATAAATTAATGTTATGCGCGAACTCATATACTCCCACAGGCCTAATGAGGTAGATAGCGGGATCTGAGTGCCACATGTCACGGTCTTTACATATATATTTGTTTTTTTTTTTAATTATTATTTCGGAGGGACCTAATACTGGTTGGCGGCGCTAGTCCAGCCTCAACGGTTTGACTGACTACGAAGACTTTTTTGTCTTCAGGTTTAGGGAGACGATAGGGGGACAGACCCCCCCTCTTTTCCCGCAGATATATATTTTGATATATATTTAGATATATATTTGTGTACAATCACAACTATTTATAACGGTAAAACTTTTTAGCACCCGACTGCTGCTCCGGACGACGGAAAAAAATTGGGCTCTGACTGTCGTGTCATCAGGCTGTACAGGTACAGGCTATGCCACACATAACTATACTGATCTAAGTAACAGTGACCATTGCTTACCTCCGCTATCCATGTCGTCTGTATATTTATCACGTGCATATTATTATATTGTTATGTATTTGTTTCTTTTTAAAATTACTTACGAATTTTTGCGGCAGCGTTAAGAAATACACACAGTGGAAGTGAATTTTTGAAAACACCATTGGTGGTACACCAAAGTAATGGACGATCCATTGAACGTTGAGGACAGTTATCATTAGAAGTACGCACTCAATCCATAGGGAAATTCTTCCCTGCCAATCGTATGGATTGTTTTAAGGACTCCAAATTATCATGGCAAAAAATCTCTGCTCGCTAAAACTGACCATAAATCATCCTGCGTATTAATATGAGGGTACATGACGGCCAGTCTTCAGGTCTGATAAAGTCCGAGACATTCGTTTCCAACCAAGTGTAATGCCATCAAAGCGATTCTTTTCCCTTTATTACCCCAAACCATTTTAATATCGCGAAATATTGGCGCCAAAATGGGAAAACACAATGAACAATCGTATAAGTGTATGACGGATTACAATGAAATGTAATATTTTTATTTTTAATTGTAACCGTATATATATATATATGGGAACCTTTATATATTATACCTTTAAAGTTTCACCATGCCCGTCTGTCTGTCCGTATGTTACGGACCCTTTACTTCCCCAGTAGGCCTTTTAAAAACCACCAGAAAAAAAGAGAGCGAACTTTAAACGATTTGGTAGTAATGTGCTCTATTTTTTATTGTAGTTACGGCACCTCTCAAGGGCGAGTCCGACTCGCTCTTGGCAAGTTTTTATTGTATAAGGGGAAAAACTAGAATTTTGATCTCTTTACGACTACCGATGCCAAAAAACATATGCAAAATTGTTATCTAGTTGCGTTGCCCTTCTTTACTATATAGCTCTGGAAACACACAAGCCGCATGAAATGCGACAACATTGCTATAATTCACGCGAGGTCACGCGAGCGCCTATTATTGAAAAGCGTATTCATATTTTGAAATAGATAGAATTAAAACTATTATTTTATACTATTTTTCTGAGAGACTATTGGCTACGCGATGATGATAATTTATAAACATATTTAATATATACGACCAATGATGACGCGTCAGTGCGACACGATTGATCTTCACGAGTCTTATCGCAAGTTATAAAGCGACAATCGGAATGTACCGAGTAGTAACTTCCAAGCGCTTATTAAAACTAGAATCGCTTAGTGTGTGACTCGATTGACTCGTGTTGAGCCGTGGTATTGATACATTTGATATTAATAGGTCCATGAAAAGGAATATCATAAAGGAAAGATAAGGTATATTTTTCATATATAGATATTAGAATTCAAAACAAAATAATATTCGTTAAAAAAATTCCTACTTAAGTACTTAACGGTTTTGAAATATATTTTTTTAAGTAAAACTATTCAATAATCATTATTACTTTTAGTTTTTACTTTGTAAACCATGACCTATTTTAGTAAGATTTTTTTTTGAATGAACATTATTTAGTTTTCTCTGTGGAATGGATATTGCAATTTCCGATGAAGGCTTTAGTGTATAATTTATTCATAGGCAAAACCTTGGCGGATCGCTAGAAAATGTATAAGTTAGGACTGCTATAAAATGATATCTTGCCCTATACGCCTGATTGCTCTACACCCGTGTTTGAGTGCAGTCCCATATCAGTTGGAGAGAGAGAGACAGAGAGAGAAAGAGAGAGAGAGAGAGCGGTAGAGAGAGAGAGAGAGAGAGAGAGAAAGAAAGAGAGAAATATGAGGGAATATAGATAAACGTGTCACCAAACAGTGCACAAGTAGTGCACTGTAATTTGTTCTGCATAGTTGGCTTATTATATCTGCATAGTTGGCTTATTATTTTGGCTGTCGTCGTAACCAAAATTTGTCCAGGAACGCTGTATTTATAATATTGTTAAGTATTCTAAAAATACACAAATATCCAACGTAACTGGAAGATACATATTAATTTCGATACTTAAAAAGCATCTGTAAAATCACTAAAAGCACTTCATTAATTCAAAAAAATAAATAATTTTATTTATGGGCAACCATATTGAATTGATTTTAAATTTCGAACCCTTACCCACGGGTATATACCTTACCCTTACCCATAATGTGTCATTGCACCCGGTCAGGTGTCGCGACACCTGACCGGGTGCAATGACACATTATGTTAACAATAATTGAATTTCGAGACATGTGACCTATTTGATGACGTCTTGCTGAGTAAAATTGATTCATCATCATCTTTAGCCCTTATAGGTCTACTGCTGGACACAGGCCTGTTTTAATGAACGCCAAGACAACCAATCTCCTGTAGATGCAAACACACATCCATCGCATCCAATTACTACACGGAGATCATCTTCTCACCTGGTGAACGGTCGACCAACACTTCGTTTACCTAAACGCGGCCTCCACTCTTGAACCTTAGTGGCCCATTTGCTATCTGATCTTCTGAATGTGTGACCAGCCCATTGCCACTTCAGTGAGCTTATTCTTCGCGTGATACCGGAAACATTAGTTCTCTGTCTTATGATTTCGATGCGAATTCAATCGGACAAAGAAAGACCCAAAACAGGACGTTCAATACCTCGCCAAGCTACCGCAAACTTGCGGACCAGTCCTAAATTAGGAGGCAATATTGGTTATTGCGAGCGATTCACCCCGAATAATTTTGTTTCTTGCTTTATTCACCTTGCTCGTATTTAAGTCAATGTATTCTTGTGAAATTGATAATGTTCAGTGACAATACAACGGTAATACGAATTAGGTAACATATTTCTGGAGTTGTTGCTGGTAGGTTTCTAATAAGTGTAGGTACCTTTATTGAAATAATTATTGCATATTATAAATTTGTTAGTATGCCTACCTACATCTTTTTTGACGCGAGGAAACGCATTTACGCGCCTTCACTGGCCCTGGGTGGGCCCAGTGGTGTGTGGGGCTCGCGGACATCATAGTGCCGATTACCCACTAAAACATCAGGGCACCTCGATGGCTAGTCAGCCCCCTAAGGGACAGAGGCCACCACCGCAGATGGGGTCGTTCCGCACCTTTGCTCCTTGGCTCCTCTTCTTATAGGAGGGGTACTAAGACCGGCACCTTCTCCTGCTCTTTAATCCCCTCTGCTTATAAGAGGTGTACAAGGAGCACCCGCCTCCTAGGTTCAATTGACTTCGCCCAAGGTGTGGGTTCACCGCAGGCCCCCACCACGACAAGGCCAGATCCGTGGCCTACCCACCTAAAATAATCGAATGTTACCTTAGCTTTTACGATACACAGCCCGTAAAGGGAAATATTTTTGAATATAGTTAAACGATCACATTCCCGTCCGCCTGCCTGTCAAGACATTTTTGTTTCGGGAACTCGTGTCAAATTAAAATGCAAGTCATAAATTAGTAATTCAAATGCTCGCTCAGGCTTACAATACCTAGAAACACAGAAAACATACTTCTAAGTAAACGCAGTAGACAACCGCTTATGTGTAGGTATGTCCTGGAGACGTCGGCACTTACTTCCTTTACCTACGTGCATACTAAACAGTGTCACACATAAATATATTTATGGGTAATTTATTAATAGGTTGAATAGCGGAACCACCGAATGACCGCGGAGGTATCTCTCGTTCATGATTCAGGCGTAAAGTGACATCTTCGATGTCGCATTTCTTACGGTTTGTGAGTCACCGGTGGCCCGTTGGGCGTTGGTAGTCGTAAAGAGGCTCTGGTTGCTCGTCCCCCCCCCCTACACTGTAGAAAAAAGACAGTGGGAACCTCTCGTTGGTACGGAACCCTCCGGATGTATGTTTTTACGCTTTTGATTGCAGCATGGGTTTCCTGGAAGATCGTGATATGGAGGGTGTGCCCAGTATACCGGACTACTTTAAAGGCAAGACCATCTTCATCACTGGTGGTTCCGGTAAGTCAATTCCTAAGAAATTTTAAGGTGTTCCGTTATTTGTAGATTTCATTCGAAAACATAAATCTGTGTATTGGGCCGGTGCCTCTCGCTCATCATGATACCGCCGTAAAGTGACATCCGTACTTATGCAATTAGAGAGGGGAGGAGGAAAGTAGAGCAATGCGCTTGCAATTTCGCGGATGTTTATGGTCGGTAGTCATCAAAAGGCTCCGGCTGATATTATATGATGATGGTACGACCAACGAGGTGCTGGATCCTTTTGATGACTACCGATGTCTGCTTAATGGTTATGCAGATTGTTTGCCCCCCTTTCCTCCTCCCTTCCAATGGGCCACCAGCTACTTACAAGCGAACAATGGGCCACCGGCTACTCACAAGCGAAAGTGACAAGTCACAAGAAAACTTTATACTGGTATCATGTCAGCGAGAGTTACCTCCTCAGTCGTACCTGCCCAATTCCGCTACAATGCAGCAGGACAAAACTTCTGACTAAAACTCTTACTTGTGCCATTACATACTTGCCCAATTATTTATGATTGACTCTTAAAAAAAATCTTTCAGGTTTTATGGGCAAAGTGTTGATCGAGAAGCTTCTGTACTCGTGTACAGACCTGGAGCGGATTTACCTGCTGATGCGGGCGAAGAAGGGCGTAAAGGCTGAAGACAGACTCCAACAACTGTATTCATCACAAGTACGGGCCTTGACTTCTATAATGCCCTCCTTAACTACTACCGGACAGCGGCCATCTTAAAGGTCGCAATTGTCCAACAGGATCTTCTTCGCGGGCTCCTTCGGGCGAATCCCTTCTGCCTACTCGGATCACAAGGGGATAACTATTCCCTCGGTATAGGGGTCCGCTTAACGCGAGTAAGACACACTTCAGCGTGCCAAGGCCATTATGGACTAAGGCCTAATAAAGACCTTGATTTATGGTGTGTGTAAGGATGTGGGTGAGTAATGCAGTGTCCGCATCCGTTGACCGACGAGGAGCGAGATCACGCAAATGCGGCCGCCCGTCGGCTGGGCGCGCAGGCAGCGAGGCCAGGCAACGCAGATGAGCGTGTGGTCCATTGTCTGCCCAATTGAACATAGTGCTTGACAATCAGCAACCTATCTGAAAGTCTTGCGCGATCATACCGTTACGGGCATAGTGGCCGGTTCCCATGATAACTCACAAGGTGATAGCCGGCAGTCGATTCCGCTGGGCCTGGGAGGCTAGCGCATGCCTTGTAGGAGCGGCATAAGTGTGGCGTGATCGGATATATGTCTCATATGACCCAAGTTTGTCGGGAAGTAGGATGCTGTAGTGATGTACAGTAAAGCGCGGGCTGCCCTTGCCTGATTGACAAGTCGGTCTACCTGGGAACCCATACGCAGCGCTCGGTCAATACTACACCCGAGATGCACGATCGGGAATAGCTACAACACAACGTTAGCTCATCTCTATAACCGCTCTGGCATAACGCGCCTCTTGCTGAAAAATGGCGCCTCTGTTTCTCCACCGTTGGCTAAACTGCCACCTCGGTAACATATCACAACGCAGACGTGTGTAGACTGAAGTGTAGTTTTTCTACCCTCATTATCCAGGATGCAAAGCCAGTCCTACACGACCAGCGAGAAAGCAGACGCAGGACCGACGGCTTACCTTGTCAGATGCATGGGGGTATGACACCGCCAAATTCCAAACGCCAGACTGTTGTTTAAAATTTAAAAATCCTAACAACAATTTTTGTGGACCGGACAAAAATTGTTATTAGGATTTTTCCGGGATTCAAACCCGGGACCTAAAGTCTGTGGCTGAGTATGCTTACTATTAATGTACACGTATCGATAGGACTCACACCATGTATGAATTTAGAAGTGTTATATCTTTCAGTGCTTCGATCGTCTGAGACAAGAAAAGCCGAGAGTGTTCGAGTCGAAGGTGTTTATCATCCCGGGCGACGCTACTGAGATTGGTCTGGGTGTGTCTTTGCTTATATCACTTAATTGATGGCCAATGCATTTGTACGCCTTTGAAATTGTCGGATTTATCCGAACTTAGCCGAACAGGGTCGGAGCAACTGGGGAGGTACCTCTCGCGTACATGACATGAAAGTGATGGCAATTTTGTCGCGTTTCGTACGGTTTACGAGTAGCCGGTGGACCATTGGGGGAGTAGAGTGAAGGAGGGCAATGCATCTGAAGTTGTCACCAAATGGAGTCGATTTCTCCCTTCTATTCTATTAGTTTTAGCTACTTGTTATGCATTGTAAAATTGCTTACGGCAAGTGCCCTGACCTGAGGTCTGCCAGAGAACGAGAGTTTCACTAAATCAATCACACGTGTATGCACTTGTCCTTTTTTTTATTAAGCTATTAATTATTGTTGTGAGATTTATTACGTCTCCTCTAAGCACTGCATCAAACTTCTTATCTTGTTTCTTAGATCTAAAAGGCACATTACAATTTATAAATTAAGTAAGTATTGTGAATTATGAATTGAATTAATGTACATGAAATGAGTACATCGATAAAATGCCACAAAACAAATATCATTCTAAATGTTAGGCATGATGAAAGAGTATAGGTTCCTAATTATTTAAATGCTCACAAACGAATGGTCCTTCAGTCTTATAGAAAACCACATCACGACAGACAACCCCTGTCTCGCTCATACACACACGCACGTAGCACGCACGCACACATACACAAACGCTCATTCACTCGTGTGCGCTACGCACTATAGGGAATAATATTCTTAAACACATTTACTGCTTTCATCACTTTGTGAAGCCGGCAAGGCTGGCCTAAGCGCGACCAACATAACATGTGTTGTGTTGGTCGACCTTAAGCCAACGCCTAACGCGAGTGAACGCAAATTAATACAAGGCAAGCCACTGCTAAACGCTTTGCAAGTTTATCCGAAACCAACCCAAATGGACAGTATAGACGAACTTTAAATATATGCCTACACGTTGGGCTCTGCTATTTTGAATTATGATTTGTGAATCGAAACTAAATGTTTGTATATCATGTTACGACGATGGACGCCAATCGCATATTGGCTTGCGGACGAACGTGTGGACGCTATTGGCCGATTGGGCCTTTGCCAAAAAACTGACAGCGCTCCGAAGTACGACAAGTGGCCGAGAGCGATAGGAAATTACGACAGGCGTCGCCAAATGTGCTCTATACACTTTGGCACTAGACTATATTCGAACAATTACGCGAGCGACACCGAGCGATGACAACACAAATCAAATAAACTGCCTATACGTCGTTATAGGCGTTCACTCGGTGACGCTCGGCTAACATGTATTGCTTGACATGTTAAATTATTTCAGGTATGTCAGTGGAGGATAGAACGTTGATAATGAACCGGACGCATATCATATTTCATGTTGCAGCCTGTGTAAGGTAATTTATTTTATATTTCGTAGGGGACAAATGCGCAGTCACAGGCCTTTTTAACACCGTCATAATATTATTATATAAATTACACATAAATTTTATGCAAATTTGTCGCCCCTCTACCCGCCTCCCCAGTGGACCAATGGATAATCGTAAACTATACGAAATTTCAAAGTAGCGCTATAGTTTCACGGTGACGTCACGTGAGCAAGAGGTGCCGACCAAATTCTACTGCAATGTAGAATAACACCTACAAAAATACCTATAATATTTCTGTGTTAGGTATAGCCTTCTCAAAAGAGAATCTTCTTTTATTCACTTATAGGGGGACAAAAGACAAATCGGAGCTATGCTATGGCTACGCCTTTCCCCCAATGGATCAGTGGTACAAATGGCAGGAAACCATCAGTTTTAGGAAAATATCATAAGAATGACAGGTAACCCCCTGGTGGTGACGGCATAATTCAGTTGCTATTATGTCCACAATTAACATTATTACTGATGTAATAATAGGACTATTATGGAACTTAACACTAATACATCAATTTTTATTTATCCGCAAATCTGTACTCAGGTTTGATGACTCCTTGAAGACAGCTGCTACGCTGAACCTCAGAGGAACAAGAGAACTCATGGAGTTCGCCACAGACATCATAAAACTTGAGGTAAAACATAAAACATTTGCCAAGAGGTTTATGCAAATTATCAACTGTGTGCCGCTAGTCAGTCTAGAACAGCTTAGACCAGTTGAAACCAACAGCACAAGAGCATTCGTGCGCAGTTAGAGTTGGCTGTCCGTCTATGGCGGCCCTATTATTCGTCACCGACGAGCACTCCTAGCAATCCACTGGAGCTGTACTGGTTTTCTCTATGCTTCCGCATGTCGACAAAACCACCACACTCGACGTGGCTCGCTCGCATATCGCTCTTATAACAAAGAGGAGCCTCCCCGGTTCATTTGGCTAAGCCTATGATTTACCTCCCTATTTTTTGTTTCTTTTTTTGTTGACGCGGGGAAACGCATTTTCGCTCATTCACCGGCCCTGGGTGGGGTCAAGTGGTATGTGGGGCTCGCGACACATTATAGTGACGAATACCCACAAAAACCACGGCGAGTGCCATCCACTCCGTGTTTGGTTAGGTGCCCCGGAACAACAAATCATCAGAACACGTCGCCACAGATCGGGTTGTCTCTCACCACTGGACAGCCCCACCGACTTTGGGACAGTGCAATGGGGTGAGGTTTTCATCCCCACCCCTTGCCCCGTGCGCAAAGGCGTCGCCACCCTTTGCTCTTTTGTCCCCTCTTATTACAAGAGGGGTACGAAGAGCGACTGCTCCTTCTGCTATTTAGTCCCCTCATCTCATAAGAGGGGCACAAAGAGCCGCCACCTCCTCGGTTCAATTAGCTTCGCCCAAGGTGTCTCGGATCACCCCAGGCAGGTGGGGTACTGAGTCCCACCGCCACGACAAGGCTTGAACAATGGTGCGGAAGCCTATGATTTACCATAGGCTCCCATGCTTTAATGGCATAGCTTGTCTTAATAGCATACAATTTCAGGCTCTGATTCACGTTTCCACATCATACGCCAATACGAACAGGGAAAAAATACATGAAGTTGTATATCCAGCATTTGCAGACTGGAGGAACACCTTGGAGATATGCGAGAAAGCTGACGACCATATCCTTAACGTGCTAACACCCAAGTAAGTTTGCTACCACTTAACCCTTCTACAGTGTAAATCTTCTGCGAAAAAACCAAAGAATATCACTTTATCATCTTGTTCAGAGACCTTTTTGAATTTTGGCTGTCCTTAGCAAGTGCCCAGGGTCACACGATCAAGAAACGGATTCCATTCTTAAATTTTGTCTTTCATTTCCCTAGTTCAATGGCCAGACCAATATAAAACACTTTCTGATTGGTTTCTTGCGTTAGTTTACAACGCTGGTAGCTTAATATTTCGATGAATTAGAAGACGCGTTACAACTTTGTAGCCTAACGTTTGGAAGAGTTTGAAGACTTATTAAAACAGTGGTAGCCGAATATATGGATGAGTTTGAAGACTTATTAAAACAGTTAGAACTTAACATTTGGATGAGTTTCCAGACTTACTAAGACGCTTGTAGCCTAATATTTGGATGAATTGAAGACATGTATAAATATATTTTCAGGTATGTCGGTGAATTACCGAATACGTACGTGTTCACGAAGCAGCTGGCGGAGCACGTCGTCAGCGAGTACAGAGGCAAATTACCCGTCGTGATACTGCGTCCTTCGATAGGTAACTTGTTACCTGCACTATCTTTACTAATCACCGAATATGTACGTGTTCGCCAAGCACCTGACGGAGCACGGCGTCAGCGCGTACAGAAGCGACTACCGACGCCCAAGAACATTCACATGATTGTTATGCTTCCCTGATGGCCAATGGACCTTCTATCTATTGGAACTCTGGAGCCTTAGAGTCTAGAAGCGTAGAAGTGATATCGTAAGGAAATATATTAACGTACAGAAGGATGGAATTATCTAAAAGTCTTGCTCTTGTTTCTATCTATTGTTGGTAATAGCGGTAAAGGAATATGTTTTTAGAAAACGACAAGTGCGATGGTGCACTGGAGCTGAAATAAAGATCAGAATATGAGATTAGGGGAAAAGGGAAGGACACTTATGTCAGCACACACACTAGACCACTATACATGCCCCGTGCAGTTGGCTAGTTATATATGGAAGACCTGCTGCAGCCGAAATAGGGCTAGGACCTCATCATTATTGTACTAATTGTCAGTCTTTGTTTAGTGTAAGTGATATGGATGAAATTTCAGTAATCTCCAGCATCGCCGAGCCTGTACCAGGATGGTGCGAGAATCTAAATGGACCTGTTGGAATGCTGGTAGCGAGTGGAAAAGGTGTTGTTGCTTTTCTTAAATGATTTCTCAGAAACTACTGCACCTCTGATATGCTTTCTATGTGAATACATAGACAGAAATAATTTATGTATCATAGAAGTATGATATATAAATTATGATTAGTTACGATAACATAGATTTGAGTTTGCAATGTGGATAAAGTAGTAAGTAAAAGTTCCAGTAACCAAAAATATCAATCACAAACACAAATATTGTGACAATTAAAAACACAGTACAGGAGAATATCCCGTGTTTTTGGTCCGTGGCAGTTCGTAGTTCTTTACACACATTTGAATTGACATATTTTTTGTAAAATGAGAGTGTTGTGTTATGTTAGTTATGTAAGGACATATGAAATTGACGTTTTGTAGGGTGGGGGGAGGGGCAAATGTGGAATATTTTTTTATATAACATATTTAGTTGATCGAGGTATGAGCCATTGTTTTCTATAAACTTTTGTTCATTGATCCCTTTACTAAAAAAACCAATCGGACGGGAATCAATAAAATATTTACAATTTCTGACAATAGACGTCGGCATTAACAGTCTGGACAGATTTGAGAAAATTGTAATGAACAATATCGGCACTTGTCCACCAAACGCATACAAGTAACTTTTTTGGGGTTAGTTTTCGTTTTATAATGTGTATGTATAAAATAATGGCTGGCTGGCCAGGATCCCAGCATTGCGAAGAGCGCTTCCGATTATCGTAAAGGATCCATTTTTTATCACAGGTAAACTCACAACACGACAGACAACACCTGTCTCGCTCATACACACACGCACGTAGCACGCACGCACAAAATTAAAATACCTGCAGTTTTATTAATGTAACGCAGCAGTCGACATGCGGTTTGCTTCAGCCAATTCTTGAGGTAAAAATTAATAAATATAATTAAACACCTTTCAAGCCTTTTAATCTTCTCAATTTGCTTCAAGTGAATTAAAACAGTTATCACTAACATCGCAGCCTGCAGCTAACTCGGACGTGGTTTGCGATGGATCCGCTTCCACAATAGCCTTCAACTCTTCATTATCAACTTGGGTCTCAGTCCGTCCGCGGGGCTCGTTCTGCAGGTCCAAATTTCCAGAACGAAAACGTTGGAACCAAAAACGAACTGTGTTTACTTTTGCAACACGACTGCCATACTATAATTTACCCTTCCAGACGTTTCCGCAGCACTAATGCTACAGTGGAACTCGTACTCGTAAATAATGCGATTTTTGGAGTTTTCCTTTGACACAAATGAATGACGGCCATCGAAGCACAAGTGTATGAGTAAATTGTTGTACAAGTTTGTATTTGGAATTCCTTACCATAGAGGAGAAATTCGTGTTTAAAGCGGCCAGTACAACAAACGGTAATTTCATATGTACGAGTAGGACTAACATTACTCAAGTAGTATGAATGAAAGTACTCGTATCATTCCCATTAATAACTTCCACTGCTCACTGTCTTATTTGACGACCGTTGACACCATCCGCTTTACTGTCATGCCGATGCGTTGCCCGCCTTTTCAATGGGAAGATTCAGCTTTTTAAAGTGTAAGGTGTCAAAACAATCTATTCATGGCTACCGGTACCCATATATTTCCGTACAATTGTTATGCGGACGTGCCGTCTTCCCTCGTCTCCAATCGGCTACCGGAAACTCGCGAACCGAACGTAATGTGACAGCATAACTGTTCGCAACGGTGTCATGTGAGAGCTGTAGGTCGAATTCGCCTGCGATGGGATTTGGCACTTCGCAACATGTTCTATTGTCTCCAGGTATCCTGAGGAGTATGTACACTAATCCAGATCTTGTAGCCGACTATATCCCCGTCGACACCGCCATACAAGTGTTCATAGCCGCGGCGTGGATCAGAGGTACCAAGAGGTGGGTTGTAAGAAGAGTGTTGTTCCTTCCTCAGTATGTAGTAGAATACTGAGGAAGGAAAAATCTGCAAACTTATTTTTCAAGTGAAGACTTCTTATGGCGCGATGGACATTTTTGAAGTAGGAAATGAAAAATTGAACTCGCTGCTCTGTTACCGACACCAGTGTTTCTATCATTTTTTACATACGATATATAGATTTCGCTAATCCGTTATTTTATATTAACGTATTTTAGGCGAGTGGGGCATTTTTTTATTGAGACTACAGGCCCATAGAATTAGTTGTAGTGGCTTAATTGTTGTGTAGGTCCTCGCTTCTCGTTCCTAGAAGCAACTGAAACCCACAATGCACACGAAATGCGATAACATAGCCGTCACTTTGCGGCGGTGTTATTGAGTGAGAGGTACCTTCTCAGTCGTGCATCACATACAAGTTATTTGTTTTTTATAGTATTTTTTGCGTCTAACGACGCCTTCGAACATCCGCACAATTACAATGCCGAATCGTTGCCGTCCACGTGCACGTGTGCTTGGCGAGTTTCGTGAAACACTACAGCATAGCCGTCACTTTGCGGTTGTATTATTATTTTTTGAGCGAGAGGTACCTCCTCCCGCACTAGCTCTTACAAGGCGTTTGTTATTCAGACTGGCGCCCACGGACGACGTCGAGGTGTACAACTGTTCCACCAGCCACATGAAGACGATGACGATGGGGGAAATTATTGAATGTGGAAAGAAGATCATTGAAGAGGTACCTCTGGACGGATGCCTGTGGTATCCCGGGGGGTCTTTGACGTCCTCCAAACAAGTCTTCTCATTCAAGGTAATAGAAATATTTGAACAGTCGTCAGCAAAAGCTCTTGATGGAATCTTCATTGTGGCAGTTTTTTTATTTTTTTATAGGGGGGGGGGCAAACGACCTATCAGAGCCTTTTGATGGCTACCGACGCCCATCACATGATTATTACGCAGATGCGTTGCCCTCCTATTGTTTTATTTAATTCTTTAACGAGACGGACTTTTCGGAAGCTTTACAGCAACCATGTGTGAACCACCCGTGACCATGGTTGCTGTAAGGCTTCCGAAACGTCGGGCTGGTTAAACAATTAAAAAAAACCGCGATACTGACATGTAAATAATGTATAGTGGCATTTTCCAGGTTTTGCTCCTACATCTCCTGCCAGCTGTATTCGTCGACGCGCTGCTCCGTCTTATGGGACGTAAGCCATTGTAAGCTTAATAATAATAATAATAATTATTATTATTTTATAGTATAAGAGGGCAAACGTGCATCTGAGCTGTTTGATGACTACCGACGCCCATGAACATTCGCATGATTGTTACACCGATGCGTTGCCCTCCTATCATCCCCCCCAGTGGGCCACCGGCTACTCAAAAAACGCACGAAACGTGACAGCAACGCTGTCACTTTACGCCGGTATCAACTGAGAGACAGATACCACCAAGACCCAATTCCGTTGCATAGGAGGATGTAGTGTCATACACCATGCATGGCAATACTTCCTCCTATGCAGCGTGGTACAACCTCTACCTAGAAGGGAAAAATAATTAATATATAAATTTACAAGCGGTGTAAAGTATTTGTCTAGTTTTCATGGAGAAATAAAATACCATATACTTATGTAAGTCATAACTGTTGTAAAGAATGGAAGAAGTACATTGTAAGATATAAATATTTTGATTGATCTACAGGTAAGCTAATGCCTGCAAATTGTGTATCCTATAGGGTTTAAGAGGTAGTATTGTATTGCGGCCCAATTGGGGTCGGCGCGGACGGGGTGGAACCTATCACATGATACCGTAACCTTACGGCATGGCAAGTTGCTGTCGACTTTGGGATCTCGTTTAGTGAACTGGGAGCTTCCGAAGGTCCATTGGAGGAAAGGAGGGCAAGACGTCGGCATTACCTGCAACTGCTCGTTTTACTAGAAAATAAAATGCATGTTTTCTGACACGAATTGATAATTTTTTTATCGTGTGGATACCCCCACGGGTACCATGGCAGCAAGGCCATGACTGACATGGTTATGTTGCACTTGAATCGACGAAAACCACACGATGATACATCCCGGTAGCCGGTGGCGGTGGCTTAACAATGAATTGTTTGTACAAAAAAATTGTCTTATTTCAGGTTAGTGAAACTACAAAGACGCATATTCTCAGCGAACGTCGCACTCCAATATTACATCACGAACCAGTGGACGTTTGTAAACGACAACATGCTGCGGCTCCGGGCCAAGCTGAAGAAGGTGGACGAGCCCGCCTTCAGGTACAGCCCGGAGGATAAGGACCAGGCGGAATACTTCAAGACAGCGGCCATTGGCGGCAAAGTTTTTATACTTAAGGAAAAAATGGAGGACTTACCGAAAGCAAAGGCTCATATTACTCGGTATGTAAGGTCTATTTTTGATGTAACCAACCTTCACTTTTAGAATAAACTAGAAACTGTGCCGTCGACACACGTCTGGAGTTTACTCCTTAATAACGAACCACGTTCGTTGTCGTGCTGTTACGACAGGCTTCTAGTTCGCCTTTAAAAAAAAAAGATTTTATTTAAATACAAGTTTTATTAATGAACTTAGGAAGAACTAGTAGGATTGAATTAGAAACCGTAACTGCCTGTCCGACGCAGCGGCAGTTCTACATAAGGGGCTTGGATGAGCTGACTCGACTGTAAGCCGTGTCTGCGTCATCCCTAACATATACTAACAAGGGGTATAACAGTACACATCGTAAGAATTTCCTCTCATCATTTTTCTCGGATGCGTCCATAGAAGTATAACTTTAAAAACAAAAATGCGCTGGCATTACACTCGGCCGTTATTGTTTCACACAATTTTACTACTCATATTGTTTCATACCGCGCGCGCAAATGCCAATAAATTTCAATACCAAAGTATCCATTAATTCGTTTTGGTATAAAGATTGATAATTTTTCTATCTATCCCTAATTGTGATTCATATCTTTGCCAGATTTCAGCCAAATCTGATTGTTTGTGTGAAAACATAACAAACATTCAAATTTTGGTGTTTATAATATGCGTAGGATTCCTAGTTTATACTGATATCGTCATATCAACCATCACTGACACCCTCATGACCAGAAGGTGTGAGCACGTTTGATTAAACCATCAGAAATCATGCGACATAGCGATCATTTTACCATCGATATATGTAGGCGAGTGGTCACGCCGCACCCATTGGACTACAATGCAGAAACATCGCCTTACAGAAAAAACAAGATAGAACATCTTATTTTTTATTACATAGGGGTCAAACGAGCAGGTGTATTGTGATTACCGCCGCCCGTATACATTACCAAGATCAGGTGTCTTACAGACGCGTTGCCGGCCTATGTGGAATAGGTATAATCTTTTCCTAAAGACCCCTTAGTGGTTTCGGATTGGCAATACCGAGGGAGGCAGCTGATTCCACAGTACAGTTGTACGAGATTAAGAGCGACATCTAAACCGCACTGTTGTGGATTTACGGACATCGAGGTGATGGGCGATGATCTATCTATCTACACTACACACTACATTGCGCCAACCGTTTTTTTTCTTTCAGCATGAAGATTCTCGATAGAGTGGTAAAGGCTTTGTTCTTCGGTCTGCTCGTGTGGTTGGTTATAAAACTGGAGCTGCTAGAGAGGGCGTTGGGCTGCGCGTACAATTATGTTATGTAAAATAGCCCCCAGCCAAACCTATCGCGCCAGTGAATCCATGGGAACTTAAACTGAATATACCCATAAATTAGTGCTAAAAGAAATATTTTTGTTGTAAAAACTAAGAATAAAATTGATGAAAATTGCTGCTTGCGAACTAATTCCTCAGTGAAATAATTTTGTTTAAACATATTGAGTTTAATTATGTGTATAAAAAGCTAAATACACAGCTCACGTTTATTCCATTACGCCCTTTACGTGTACCGTACAGACCTTAGGAGGAGGTAGTGCCATGCTGCATAGGAGAAGGTTGTGCCATGAATGGTGCGTGACACTACATCCTCTTGTGCAACGGAATTGGGCCGGCACGACCGAAGAGGCACTTCTCGCTCAGATAATACCGCCGTAAAGTGACATCTTCAGTGTCGAGTTCGTGCGGTTTGTAACTAGCGTTGCCCTCCTTCGGCATAATAATTATGTGGATGTTCATGGGTAGTCGTAAAAAGGCTCCGATTACTCGTTTGCCCCCTATTCTTTATAATAAACTTACAAAAAAATTTTTGTAAGAAGCAGAGTTATGCATTGCAGTGGAATTGGGCGGGCACGGCCCACCTCTTGCTTGCGTACCTTCAATGCTTATAGATCTCAGCAGCCATAAGAACTCTCCGGCTGCTTGTTAGTCTCCCTATAATAATTAAAAATGATACTTTTTTCTTTATTGTAAAATTTGTAACACAAATATTTTTATGTTTTAACAAATGTTGAAATGGGCGGTGATTTGTTTGTTCGTGTCTTCGTAGACAATTGCCATAGTAATGAATCTTGGCAACATTTGATGTTTCAGCTTGTGGCTGAGGGGTGTTATATTATCTGTGTGCGTCAGGGTTTTTACATGGCATCATAGTTCATATAGTAATGCGGCTAAAAAACCGATCCAGGACTTTTCTTTTAAAATGAACATGAAGTCGGCTCTTGTTCCCGATATTTGACTACAATTACGTTCTTATTTGTGCGAATAATCTCATTACATTTAACAATATGTTGTAGCTTTCAATATTAATTTCTGTTAAACAAATTGTTAAGAGTATGGACGCCTAAATTTATAACATAGCAATAACACCTGATGCACGTATCGTGTCTCGATTTAAAGGGCTACTCGCTCGACACCTCGCAAAAGTTCACTGTCATCACGTTGCCGGTTGTTATAATTAAAATAAACATTAATAAAGTATTTATTGCTCTAGTTATTATTTATTGCTCTAGTTATTATTTATTGCTCTAGTTATTATTTCATCACAAATACAAAATTGTTGTTACATATTTGTTGATACATGTGAGCTGAAAACCGCTATAATAATAATGTAAAAATGCAGATGTTTATGGGCTTATTATCAAAATGCCCGATTGCTCGTTTGTTCTCTATTATGTAATAGCTGGTTATTTTGTAGTCGGTTTACAGGCGATATAATTTTGCGTGATAGCGGCTCTATTTGATCTGTGAACGCACCGCCCGATGTAGCGAAAGAGACGACTTCTTACGCTCTCTCTCTCGCAGACTCCGCCCATACAGAACATTACTATGAGGTAAAACTTTTTCGTGCATACAGCTAGCGTTGTCGATGTACAAGACGAGATCACGTCAAAAATAACTAGCATATAGGGTCCGTACTTAATATTTAGCCTATACTAATATTAAATAACTGATTTAGAGACTATCAGGAGGGTAAATACTGGCTAACAAGCTTCGTGTTCAGTATCCATGCGAAGAGGAGCCCGTAGAAAATATAATATGTGGCGTCCGCTATGATTCTAATCCTGAAAGAAAGGGAATTTTTTCTTAATTCTGTGGAAGCTAAGAGAACCCTAACACAGCTTCATCGGATTGATACGAGTGACTTTGGGGTTGAAAAGGGGTCCGAATCCCCCCCCCCCTCCACTCACCCGCAGATGGGGGAAAAACTTTGTTAGAGGTAGTGCCGTAAGGGTTACGGCCTGGGACAGCTCTCGTGGTACCAACGCAAAGTGAAACTACGCTGTCGCGTTGAGAGTTGTGTGTGTGTCCAGTGGACCCTTGGACGGGGCGAGGTAACGAGGGTAACCCGTCAGAAATTTTGTTTTTATTTACAGTAGTGAACACTCAAAGACAGGGATCCCTTTCTTGGTTAAGCCCGTTTTGTAGGGACCCCTGGTAAAATCTTACGCAAATGAAAAGGTAGCTCAATAAGTCATTCCCCATAACTCGGCATTTCCCAATATATGGAGCGTTTCCGCAGGAGGCGCAGCGCTAGTTAATATATAAAGATAGTTAATATATAGGTGCCATAGATCAATGTAATTTGGTACGTTACCTTTTGTCGTGCACCTTGGCAGCCGGCAGGTCCTCGTCCTTCTCCTTCAACAAGTACCTCCGGCCCCCGTACACGCACACCTTGAAGTAGTCAAAGAGGTCTATGTTCTCGAAGTCATAGCAGAAGTCCTTCCTGTCCTCCTGCTTGAGAACTTCGCGCAGCTTCAGGAAGTTGTCAATGAGGAACTTCCACTCGTGGGTGGTGTAATATCCTAGGGCGATGTAGTTGGCGGCGTAGATCTTTCGTTGGATTTTGACAAGTCTGGAAAGAACAAACTTGATGAACTCATTGGCAGGGACAAAGAAAGGAGCGACGCATCTGCATAGCAATTGTGCGGATGTCTATCGCCATCAGATGTGATGGAAATGACGCCGACTACTGACTGTGGCTGTGACGTCAGGTCACAGGAAGGGAATAACGACAGGGCACTTAAATAATTTGTAGAGTAAAAAAATTGCACATTGGGAAACGGGGCCTCAAGAGAGGCTTAGCTAATGTTTGATTTCTTGTGTCTGATCACCGTGTCTCCCCCACGATTCGATCAGTACACCGAAAGGTGGCCAGGAGAATAGGCGGAGACGGTTAAGTGCTCGGTGTAAGATCTAAATTCAAAATGTATTATGCTACAAAAGGATTGTTTTTATTGAAACTCTTCACGACGGCGCATTAAGCCTTCCGTCATGCGCCAGATTTCGCTCCGGTCTCGTCGGGCAACCGTGCCATCCGAACAGCAGAATGAGGTAAAAGGAGTGTTTTTGTGTACGCTACACGCCTGCACTATTATATCCTACACATTACTCTGTAGGGATGGCTGCCGTAGAAGAATTTTGGTGAGGAGGGTGCTATTATTTATATTTGTAAGAAATTACTCACAGGGGCTGTTTTCCGATCATGTGCAGTATCAAGTCTATAAGTATTGCCGGGATCAGCTGGTAGAAGAAAACCTGAAACATTTACTACATTGTAAAATATTTAATACAAATATGATCTTGGAACGTATGGCCTATTTCCATTCTTAGTATGAGTTACCTAATGCTAATGAAAGAGCACTTTTAAATGAGTTAGCACCATGGTGCATTGCAGACAAAGTTTGAACAGTGTAGGTGGTAGCCTCAAGTGACAGCTACGCTGGCGCGCTACGTAGAGTTTCCGGTGGAAAAGAAATTTATACAGATTCTGCTGTCTGTATAACCTGGATCAACTGCAATGGAGCTATTATTAATTAAGTTCAATTTTAAACCATCAAAATCTTACGTATATAGTCATATAGTTAGGATTCAAAGTTCGTAAACGAATGAAAAAGTATCATTACTCTTTAGTTCTGCAGCCAAACGGCAAAATCATAATGTCTGTCCGTCCATACGTCACAACCATGACCCGAGACTATGGGTACTGTTTGCTTTAAATTTGGATCACAATTTTACTCACTTTAAAGTTGTACAGCAGTTTGGAGCTGGTGATTGTGGAACACCGGCCCCATAAGGCGTTGTCCAGCGGACACTCCTTGGTGAGGCAGTCGCCCATCTTCACCAGGTCCAGGGCGGTGACGCTGTTATAGCCGCCGGTGCACATGTTGTATATTGCTATGTCGTCGGAGGGACTGAGTCTTTAAGCAATAAAAAAAAATTAGGACTGCGCCATGGCACATCACAGACGAGTTCTGCCTAGCGAAAAAAAAAACTTTTTACGGTGACACGTTAGTGTTTACTGGCACTGGTGTTAATGCGACTTTTCGGGTTCCCGAGCCAAAATGCAAAAGTTACAATATATTACTCCTATATTTTGGGAGGTATGAGCCGATACAATATAATGTAGTATGATTTTGAGAAACATAATTATTCAGTGTGGTGGAGTCAATAAAATTATTTTTCTATATGCATGTACCTGTCATTGGATAGAGATGTATAAATGCTATGTGGCTACTAAGAAAATTGTTGGGCTATGCTAGTACTTTGTGAGATATTCTGCCAAAATTTTAAAAAAATCCCCCCACTCCTAACAATTTAGGTACCTATGGGATAAGTATAAAAATATTAGGGCATTATGGAATTTAACAGTCGTGCCGCCGTAGACCTGGAGCTCACGAGGCCATGGTAAAATCCAACACTGTTAACTTGGAAACAACATAGGAGGATGGGAGGCCATTAAACCATTGAGTTGGGCCCCGAGTTTTACTTCTGCCATTTTTGCCAAAACATTATTACGCTCGTCATCACTACATGTTATAAAATTAAGTCTCCTCGGTGTCTGTTCGTGACTATCGGACTGAAGACTCAAATTGTACCAAAGGTTCCCGACTCTCCCGGCTCTGTTATTAGAGGGCGGTGCCGGGGCGGAGCGTTGATACAGAGTAAACGTATAATGACTTACTTCTTGGTTCCTCTGCTCCACGCTGCAGCCACGATACCCCTGTTTATGATGTCCACCGGTATGTAGTCATTCTTTATAGTCGGATCTGAATATATTGCCCTGATTAAACCTGAAAATAAACTGTGTTTTAGTCCAAGATAGCGCGTATTGCGGCCCCTGGACTAGTAAATTTCGCCCATAGAAACTCATTTGCAAAAAAGGCAACAGGCATTCATCGGGACTGCGGCTCGATATGGACAGTTAAAACTAACGTATGACACGTGGCAGCTACGCAGCATGTACACCGGCCACGTTTCACGCGTGTTACGGCATGTTGCTGACGCGGAGTCATATTTTTTCCAGTATAAATTCGCCGAAGAAGTTTTTATTTAAATATATTGTTTACACATGCACAGTATTTTACAGTACATTTCACTGAAACTGTTACCTATTTTTTATCTTGAGGATCTATCTAAAATGACCAAAACAGTAATAATATCGATTAAACAATAAACTGATCAATTATTTGAGTAGCAAAATTATTTTACTAGCAGTAATAAACTTCTAAGGTATGCAGTGTGAAGCTAGGCTTGCATCGAGACAGTAATATCCGCCCACTTCACTACGTTACGTAGATAGATACTTGCGCATCATGTTATGCCATTCTTGATACCATAATAATATTTTTCTTCAATTTTCAACTAATGTTTCTTTTTAAAAATTGATTTGTAATTTGTAAAAGGGGTGGCTGTAATTCCGTTCCTACCACACTTTGGCACATACGGGGACCACATAATATCAGGATTGTGGTTCGTCCATAATCACACAACTGAGTGGTTTCCATTTCAGGTTCTAAGTATATTAATTGCACTGTTGTGCATTCCCCTGTTTTTAATATAAACTCATCTATATTTAAATTATTATTTTATTTTTCTTTGCTTCTGTTGTTTTGTTTGTCTATTTATTGTTGTTATTATGTATATGATATCATGTGTACGTTGTATAGCTATATTGTTTCTTACAATAGGTAAGGAGTTAATAACATTAATAAATGTGTAATAATGTAGTAATTATTAGCTATATAAATTAACAGAGGAATATTCTATTCTATTATTATTTATGATTATTAAATTATTGTGTTTTTTTAGCAGTAGTGAACATAGCACGGGCGTGAAATGGCAACTATGTTATCGCGTATGCGATTTAAAAGAGCCCGGACACATAAAAGAGCGCCTTGGTCGCCCTCCGTCGTCTGTTTTGACAACGTTTATGCGGATGTTTATGGTGGTCGTCGGTCCTTTTACCTTTCCCACTGGCAGCGATTATCCCGGCTGGTCCATTAAAATTCTCCATCCATCCGGGAACTGGTTCAACGTAGCTGGATACGACTGGAACAATAAAATATATATGTAACACTAACATCACCCCGGGTTTTACCCGCGTAACTCCGGTAGTATTAGTCGTAGCGTCATGGTATATACCATCAGTAGAATTCTAACGTTTATAAATGATTATTTTTAAAGCAGCAGCAAGCGCTTAGAAATATATGGCCAACACCGAAGACAGCACAGCACAAGTTTGTTCTAAGATGAACCGTATTCGGTACACAAACTTGTGCGCTTGAATTGATGTACGAGTACATTAGGAGTGTACTGTGGACAAAGGGCACGGAACGAGCTCCACGCCCTGTCGCCCTCATATGTGAGAGGCTCAGGCCGTAGTTGTTGCGGTGTCTTTAGACATCGCGAACGCCTGCATCAGCCTCCCGCACATTGTGATACGGGAACCGGGTCCTGCGAGGCCGCCTCCTCCCCGGGTTGGGTGTCATCTGCTACGCCGATGACACGCTCGTATTTGTCCGTGGGAAGGATTTTAAGGAGGTGGCGTGTCTGGACGAGGTCGGTGTATACCTCTTAGTCAGCCGCATTGAGAGGTTAGGGCTTCGTGTCAGATTTGACAAGACCGAAGCCCTCCATCTTCTCCATTCTTCGCGGAACCAGCTGCAGGAAACACCCAGCGGAGGCCGCTCTGCAGATCGAGGAGCAGATGTTCGAGATGAGCCAGCACATGAAATTTCTTGGACTCATCCTTGACGGAGGGTGGACCTTCGGTCCGCACTTCGCTATGATGCGACCAAAGGTCATGAAGGCGGCCGGTGTCCGCCGGAGTATAGCGACGTATGGTGCCCGGTTTGGGCGGATCGTCTCACTGCGACAAATAAGGCCAATCTGCGCTCTGCGCAGGGGGTCGTCACAGCGAAATCCATTCGGAGGTACCGTACGGTTCTAGCTAGCGCGCTCGTGGCGGAGTTTCATGCCAAGGCCTATTCCAATGTACCGGATAGGAGATGTCTCAGTGAGAACACTACGCTAGACGGGCTCCAGAGGGTCCGCAGGTTGGGGCAGGAAGCATTGGTGCGGAGGTGGAGGAGGATCTGGCGCGGCAGCCGTGTAGCACAGGCTGCCTTGCGCCCAGTCTTTGAGCGGTGGATGCGCCGAAGGCCCAAACCTTTCTCCTTCTGCCTGACGTAGGTACTCACCGGGCATGATCACTTTGGTGATCTGTGTCGGATGGCCCACAAGACGTCGACGAATCGGTGTCACAATTGTGACGCAGCGCTGGGCTCGGCTCAGCGCAACATTGTGGTGGGAAGGGATTTGTCTCGAGCATCATCACCGCGATGTTGATAATGAGGAGTCCTATGTGGCAATGGCTTCCTTCTGCGAGACAGCCAGAAGGAAGACGACGAGTAGGAGAGCGAGAAGGCTGCCGACGCGGCCTCTCCCCGCAAACGATGAACGGGAGGCATTACTTAATGTGTTTTAAATAATGTAATGCCTGGATGGTTATCTGGTCCGTTGAGATACGGCGTCAATGTGCCAGGTTCAGACCGGACAGACCGTAAAGGAGGAGAATGGCCTGGCCCTTTCGTCAGAGCCAGCCTGCCGCTCTAGTAGTCCTGTCGCCTGCAGTTCCGGGACCCTACATTTATAGCGGCTAAGGCTACCGAAGAGATTTAGTTTGTAGGTATGCCACCCACACTGTGCTCCTTGGTATCAGTCACGCATGATGCGCATTCCCCTTCGTTACAAAAAAAAGGTGTGTAGTGTGGACTTGTATTTGAGTAGTGTCAGTGCTAAAAATATGCCTTTACTGGTTTATGCCCATTATTTGATGTTTAATAGAGAAAGTTAATATAAACAATTAAATTTTACGGTATGTCTGTCAACAAAACTGGCGGTTACTAATTATTTGATAATCTTCTAAATATCGCAAGAGCTGACAGTTGATAATGGATTCCACAGTTGATAATGGATTCCGCATGATAGGTTGTGCGTAACCAAAGCCAATTGGCGTGATGGGCGTTAAAATCACCAAGTATCACGATCTCTGCGGTTGGAATCTGTGTCAGCACAGATCTGTGGCCATTTCTATGTGCTCAAGAAGTCGGTCTATTTCGGTTATGAGATCTGTTGTAGGCACGCATAGACTCGGGGGTGGCCATCGCTGCGTGTAGGCAGCCAAAGGATGCATAGATTCCTGTCTTCAAGGTTGAAGAGGCTACGATTGCAGACATACACACTCCAGCCCGTGGTACTTTTTCTTTCCTATTCCCCCAGTAAAATGGTCACAGAGCACAGATCCCCCCCTCCCAGATTACGTGGGGCAGCCTAGGCATTCAGGCTCAGGTTTGGGACCTGAACATGGAGGCCCAGGGAGGGATTCTCCAGCTTCTACGTTGCTTTTGCCCTCCTATTTATATGAAACCGTGCTGTCATGAGATGGGTCCCTCACAAATGGGGCACCCACAAACCGATCGAAATGCGACGTTGAGAGAGTCAACGTCACTTCACGGCGGAGTCATGTGAGAGAGAGGTACTCGTCCGGACGCGCCGGCTCGTTTCGGTTGCATACTAATAGAATCCAGTGTGCGCTACCTCTTGAAAAAGTAGAAATGCCATAGAAAGCAAGCCAATTATTTTCGTTTCGTCCTTCTAATTTCCTTAGAACAATCTAATGTAGCGACAATTATTTTTGTTTTGTTACACTTATGCAGGTTTTTCGCACATAAGAAATAATATGTTTTTCTTACAATTCCTTCATAAATTAATCGAAAGGCACCTGGTTCCATCCGGGTGTCCCTTGAAGTCTTTTTACGACTACCGACGCCAATGAACAGCTTCTTGACTACTACTTCGATGCGTTGCCCTCCAGTGGACCATTAGATGGGCCGTATAACTTACCTATGGATGGCCTGATGATAATAACAGGTAGGATGCCCTTCTGCTCGTACACAACATGCTCCGCCAGCTGCTTGGTGAAGACGTATGTGTTCGGCATATCCCCTATATATCTGAAAACATATAAACCAATTTTATTACCTGTTGTGCAGTTTTAAGGAGTTTACTCCTCATAATACCATTCAAGTCCCGCGATATTTATTTATTTTTTAGCATATGGGGGCAAACGTGAAATGTGATGATTTTTACCACTATCGACTCCCTTATTATCATCATGCAGATGCGTTGCCGTCCTTTCCTCCAATGGACCACTGGCTGCTCACAAACCGCACACCTCCCAGACACGATACCTATGTGTAATGCCATGCTGGCACGTTTCGTCTAGTGTGTGAGTTTCCGGTTATCCATAGTGGGCGGAAGAGAAGCACCCCACCTCCATTATTTTATGCGTATGTTTAGTGACGTCGGTAGCTAGGTGCCAGGTAGGGCCAGGGTGCGTCTGCCCCTCTATACAATAAAAAACTTTGAAATGCATCCCACTTTTGCGTCATCAGCTGTACTGTGTCCTGGTCCAGTTCCTCGCATATTTTCACTGTGTCCCTCCAGTTGGCGTGAGGGGGGTACATGACCTCGCCCACGGGGTTTCTGTTCGTGTTCGAGTAAGACGTAGATATGTGGACGAAGCACTGGAATTGAGAAAGAACTTTTACAAACAAAATATTGAACATTCATCAAACCTCATTTTCCAGCACTGCGTGACCTAAGCTCGTGTTTAGGCCACGCTTTCGGTAGCGTTATATCCTTCTAAAAACTATTTAACAACTGACTTCATTATTTTTACTTTTATAGTTATCCCATTTACAGAGGAGGAGGAAGGAGGGGACCGTAACCAACTGTTATTTGATAACCTCTAAAACTTCTTTTCAAATAAACCTCTTTTATGCTACGAGTATAGTCTACAGGCACTGAGTAGTTAGTTAGCTAATATTTTTTTTAGACAAACAGACAATCTCACCTCTAAATTGCGTGTTTCTTTAGCGAGCTGTGTCAGCTCTCGCGTTCCTCGAACGTTCAAATTGGTCGCTTTCGTTAAATGATCATCGAACCTGCGACATAAATAAGAATGCGACAATAACGATATACATTTGTAAATAATTACTATCACTACGGAGATTTGAACAGGTAAGTAAGCTGTGTTAACGGTGTGAACCCTCTCGCCTCGCGGCACCTTAAGTCGAGGCCGTAGCCAGGTAAGATTTTAGCCCCTAATCTCTCGCTGGCTGTGATCTTGCGTTAGATTTTCTGCCCTGCACATGATTTCTCTCCGGACCTTTGACAAAAAACTCATACGATCAACTTATATTTTTTGTAAACGAATGCTGTATTAGATATGATATATATTATGATGAAAATAAATGGCGGACTTAGATAACATCCGCGCTATGCCACCTATTTCATATAATACATATTTGGAATGCATATTTGACTAGATGTGGACAGTAGGATCCCTGTATGGGTTGCTACGCTTTTGTTGCCCGATATATTTTCAAAGAAAGTTGCTAAACTCCTCTCATCTCCTGCCATTTCAGATTCCTTAAAGGACAAATAAGCTATGATTTCTATAAAGATAAGTTGTAAATGCAATGTATGTTTTTTTACATTAAATCAAGTTTAACATTACTCAATATGTACTATCATAACATTGAGTGCGTATTTGACATTAGCATACAATGCACATAACAGAACTCGTGTTACCTGACACTAGCCGCTACGTGGAATATGATGTGCGCCTTGTTGGCGATGCGCCTCCAGTCGTCATTGCTCATACCTGCAATCGGATTTATTAAATTTGTTTTCAAATGACAGCCGGTGTAGTGAACCTGACTAGTAGACGCAGGGAATCCGTACCAGCGCGAGGTACAAACATAACGACTTTAAAAAGTTGATGAACTTGTATTTGTGTGTATCATACAAAATGAGTACATACAACTCATTTTGTATAAAACGAACTACAAATATAAGTTGGTAATGGTTTTTTATTCATATAACTACTTACATATATTCTGTCATCATCATCAGCGGCTAGAACACGTCCACTGATTGACATACATTAAGTACATATATATAATAGCAAATCATAAGAACGTCTGTCAGTTTTTCATTAATTTTCTCAAAATCTACAGAACGAATTTTTATGCGGTTTTCACCATACATACGCACCACACACATATATATCCTCACGCCCTAATGGGTTAGACAGAAACGTCGGAGCGCCACACATCACGATCCTTACACACCTGCCTTGCCTCCTTCACATTCACCACTAGAAAGAAATACTACGAGGTAGATTTTAGAGTATATATTTTACGTTGAAGTAGCAATCCTGCTTGTGTTATTTACGGACGATGCTGGGGCGGATCGCTAGTCCACTTTAATATTCTAAGAATAAAAAAATAAAGTTGTTACCAAGTCCCAACTCGCTAACTTCGCCTTCAATGAAAAACACCTTCGACTCGAAAATACCGGGCCTGTCTCTCCGCAGTCGATCAAAACACTGAAACCGTATCATAATATAACACTTGTTGGCGCAATCTTTTTTTTCTTTTTATTGACGCGGGGAAACGCATTTGCTCGCCTAACCTAACTTTACACGTAACAGACGTGCTTCATTTTATTTTTCAAAACTGGTTATGCTGTCGCGTTTCGTACGGTTTCTGGGCTCTTGGATGTCCGTATTAAGGTGAGAAGGAGGTAAGTTTAGATTATTTAGGCGACGAAAATATTGCCGCTAAATTTTCGTTGCATACCTCTTATAAAAAATTTATTGGCCTCCTATCCCTTAAGTACGACACGACCCGGGAGGTAACTCTCGGTCACATGATACTGCCGTAAAGTGACAAGTTTGCTGTCGCGTTTCGTGCGGTTTGTGAGTAGCCGGTGACCCATTATAGGGGAGGAGTACAGAGAGCAACGCACCTGCATGACAAAAGTGCAGATGTATATGCGCGTCGGTAGTCAATCAGTCAAAAGGAATCGATTGCTCGTTTGCCCCCAATACCATAAAAAACATAAAACTTGATTTTTTTAAAAGCAAAACACATTTTGATGTAAAACTAAAAGCAGAAATGTACATACACACCTACATATTCTAGTAAAGTCGGGTAAAAAGCAGAGATACAAGTCCTTACATGTGAAATAGGCGTTTTGTATGGGAGGAACTAAAAGCCGAATCTTTTTTAATATAGTATATTTGGTTCAGGTTTGGAGGTTTAGGAAAACGAAGTGTTGGTCGACCGTTCACCAGGTGGGAAGACGATCTCCGTGCAGTGGCCGGTCCGGGATAGATGCGAGTAGCAGGAGATCGGTCGCCTTGGCGGTCATTGATAGAGGCCTGTGTCCAGCAGTGGGCCGATAAGGGCTGATAGTGATGATGATAATATATTTAATAAAGCAATGTATGGATCGTAGTTTTCTGTGCACTTTTGCCATCTCATAGGTAGTTCACTGAACCCTTTACTAAAAAACCAGTCGGACAGGAATCAAAAAAGTCCTTGCAGGCGATTTGGACTGCCCCATCGGAGTTGAATTTTTTCCCCTGCAAGAAGTTATCCGAATTTCGAAAAAAATGGTAGTCGGTTGGAACATGATCCGGGGAGTACGGAGCATGTCTTTGACTTTCCAATTGCGGCTCTTCTAGTTTGGTAGCCGTCTGTTGCGCAGTGTGTGGTCTAGCGTTGTCGGTAAGCAGAAGTGGCGTGGAACGATTGACCAGCCTGGGTTGTTTAGCCTAGCTTTTCCATCATGGTTTGCAATTGCTGACAATAGTAACTGACTGCTGACAACATCGGCCGTAGTACTCTGGCCAGATTTGAGAAACCTGTATGAACAATACCGGCACTAGTCCACCAAACGCTTATAAGTAACTTTCTTGGAGTAATTTTTTGGCTGGCTGGCCAGGATCCCACCATTGTGCTGAGCGCTTCCGATTATCGTAATGAATCCATTCTTCATGACAGGTAATGATTCGGTTTTATAATACGTTCATTATTCTACCGGCTTAATAATGTAACGCAGCAGTCGCCGCGCGTTTGCCGGTTTGCTTCAGACAATTGGTGAGGTACCCAACTTCCAAGCTTTTTAATCTTTCCAATTTACTTCAAGTGAATTGAAACAGTATTATCACTAACATCGCAGCCTGCGGCTAACTCGGAAGTGGTTTGCGATAGATCCGCTTGCACAATAGCCTTCAACTCTTCATTGTCCACTTGGGTCTCAAGCCGTCACGGGGCTTGTTCTGCGGGTCGAAATTTCCAGAACGAAAACGTTGCAACTAAAAACGAACTTTGTTTTCTTTTGAAACACGACCGTCATACATATCATTTACCCTTCGAGTTGTTTTCGCACAGCGGAACTCGTGCTCGTAAATAATGCGATATTTTAAGTTTTCCGTTTTGTAAAACGAGTGACGCAAACAGAAAGAGAAAGAAAGTAAGAAAACAAATGAATGACGATCATCGAAGCACAAATATATGAGTGTAGCTGTACAAATTTGAATTCTGATTTCCTTACCAAAGAGGAGAAATTCGTGATTAAATTAACCAGTAAGAAACAACGTCGATTTCATATGTAAGGGCCTAATGTTATGTTATTTTCATTTGTCTGTATCATTTACTTAGCCACTAACGAAGTTACATTATATATTATAATTTTCATTCACTTCATTTCATTGTTCAATCACTTACTGTGGTGTTGTATATAGCAGATAATCTATCTTCTGGCTTCACTCCCTTCTTGTTTCTCAGCAGCAGGTATATTCTATCCACCTCCGAGCAGGAATACAGAAGTTTCTCAATGAGCACCTTGCCCATAAAACCTGAAAATATGGTAAAAATATTCCTAATCACATATTGTCAATTTTAGTTTAAATGAAATGTTCACATATTACTAGTTTTATAACTAGCACAGATATCTAATGATATTATTTCAATACGGGGTAATACTGAGGTGCATTGCACCCGATTGCGCCGGCCCGACCGGGACAGACATGCGATAGACGCGTTGATTTACAAAAATACAAGATATACGGTTTCATATTCAACTGTCATTGTAAAGCGTCCGTGACTGTACATAAACGTGTTTCTTTTGCAATGTCAACATATGATTTTAAGTCGTTTTTACAATGCAGATTCTATTTCAAGATGTGCAACATTTAAACATATTTCCTGGAAATTTAAACCTTACGCGCATGTTTTTAAGTCGTTCTTACAAATTGCATAATTTGACAGTTGCACATTTTTTATATGGACGTTTTCGAGACGCTCACAGTTTTTCTAAATCAATAGATACATGGTAAATGATAGCATTTCGTGCAGTTTCCGTGATGCTGGTGGCCCATTGAAGGGCACTCCATCCCCTATAGGCAGGAGTCCCCGGGACGACATCACATCTGCACAACTATGTGGATATGTGGTCTAAGGGCCTCGTGTGGCTCAGACTGTAGTGTTACAAAAGGTCTGCCAAAACTATCTCAAAAACTTTCAATTCAAGAACTCACCCGAACCGCCCGTTATAAACACTGTTTTTCCCTTATAGTAGTGCGGTATCGTGGGCACATCGGTGAAGTCTCGGTCCTCCAAGAACGTCATGCTGTAGGCAAATAATATTATATAATATCGCGTTTACTGTATCTGTAGACCTGACGTCGCCGGCGGCGTGAAGTCTGTGTGCTGATTCAATGGGGCGGGGCGTGGGGGTTAGGGTGAAAGGGAAACGAAGAGAGGCTTAGCATTGCAACTTCGGGTCAGGACCCTTGCATGCCTTTATTACCACGAGCAGGCTCGTGAACCCTTCTGCAGAGGTATGATATAGCGCTCTATAAGTCGAGCACCACAGACAGTACAGATCGCAACTGCGGTGGTTTTAATAGGTTTTCCTATTTTATTATATTATTGACGACCGACGATAGAATAATATTTCTATAATAAAAATCTTAAATATATAAAATTTCTTAAATTTATTACAATAAACGGTACTTACCACAGACTAGGCTAACGTGGTGTTATAAGTTTACAGATATTATTATTATTATTATTCGGCAGTGTCATATGCTGTGAGCTCTACACACCTCCAGATCCCAGCCAGGGCTGGGTGTCGTGTCGTCACGAGCGTTTCCTCGTGCCATAAACAAATAAGTTTACTTTCTCACTTGTGCATTCTAGACCTTTTTTGTTGGGAAAAAAATGCTTTAAAGCAGGCCTGGGAGAGTTGCGAGGGACTCAGCGCTAGAGTACCATTACCGACTAAAGTCTACAGCGAGCGCCTTCAGCCGCTGTGGAGGGGTGTTCCAGACGTATGAGTGACAGGACACTGGGCGCTCTACACTTACACTGACTACCAACAGTCGAGGGTTTGAAAAAGTACAAAAACAGTCTAAATACGCCGATAGGCGACGTTTAAAGAACTACCTCCTAACCAAGTTCAAGAGCTGTATCTTCTGTTAAGAGCTGTTATGTGAGATGATGTCTACCTGCTGCAAATGTTGAGATACTATTCAATTACCTAATTCATTGAAATAATAATTAAGGCTTAGGAAAAACATGCCTACGCATACAAAATTGTAAGGTTTGCCCTCGATTATTCAGAGAATATGATTTGGTGAGCGCCTGGAGATATCACCACCCCTTCAGACAAAAAAAATCTAAAAAGATCTAAAAAGATCCTCGCGTCTTCGAGTATTCAGTGAATGCAGCCCCAGTCATGATCATGTCCATGAGCCCAACGATCACGTCAGCTCAGAGCTGCTCTAGACGTAAGAGTCGGGGGAGGAGGGACCTCTCGGTCTCTCTGGCCATGATAGTAATAGTTACATTAGCTATTACAAACGCTCTCATATCGGGTGGCATCTGCGGGAGAGAGGAGGGTCGGTCCCTATCCCGAACCTAGTCTCTTTTCAGAGAAGATCCCTACGTATCGTTAACAACCTCTTCCTTTTTTGAAGTCGGTTAAAATCACAAAAATGCCTTCTGGTCACAACCGACGCCCAAAAACTTACGTCTAGCCGTTATGCACACCTCTACTACGGCCTGCCCCTCGACGGGCCGCCTGAAACTGATACCCCGCACACAAGACGACATGGGGTATCCTGTAAGCCATGAAGTACCTCCCTGGTTCCGACCCGACACTGCTACACTACCTCTTACTAATGTAACCTTTTGTAATGTTTGTACTCTCTAGTACGCAGAATATACTTATATGACTAGCGATATACCCCGGTTGCTTTGCCCGGGAATAACAGGGGCGGGGTAGTTAAACTAATAAATTATACAAAAACCTTTCCGCGAATACTTCTATCCTTGGATATATGTCTATCCTATATATATTATCATTATAGAAAAAAATCAATAACACACAGACAGACAGCTTTCGGGGACTTTATTATGTGTATAGATTTAATAAATTATACAAAGAAAAAAATATAAAAATTTAATTAATGACTTGACTGTGAACACACACGTCTGTGTGAGACGGTGTGTGTCTGTGTGTGACTACGTGAGACTGTGTGTCACTGTGTATGATGGTGTGTGACTGTGTGTGACTACGTGAGACTGTGTGTCACTGTGTATGTGAGACGGTGTGTGTCTGTGTGTGACTACGTGAGACTGTGTGTCACTGTGTATGTGAGACGGTGTGTGTCTGTGTGTGACTACGTGAGGCTGTGTGTCACTGTGTATGATGGTGTGTGACTGTGTGACTGTGTGATTGGCAATATTTATGAGCGATCTAATAAGCAAAAGAGCTGTGCACGTGTAGAATTTTCTACAACAAGTTACAACATCGACACAATTGAGTGCTTGGCTGATTGATAACTGGCCACAACGACGAACTTAAATAAAGATAGGCAAATAAAATTTATTACATTATATTCTATCATCTTTTTGAAAATAGAACGCCAAATTTGAATTTATTCGAACTGATAGAATTTGTTTGAACTTACAACTTTCTCTATCGTAAATTTTCTCAACAATGCAAAGAAACGAAATTCGTGCGGTGACAAAGTTTTACGTCTTAAAAGGGAAAACAGCAACCCAGATAAAAGTCAAGCCAGACAGTGTTTTACGTAATACTGCTCCTGGATTGAATACCATTCACTAACTGGGTAACTGATTTTAAGGGTGAGAGACAGAGCTGCAAAGACAACAGGTCTGCCCGTCCCAATGAAGAGATTCAAAATATCGCTTTGAATGATCGGCGCTGATACTTCAGGCAGATAGCAGAGGTGGTAAACATTTCCTCTGAACGCGTTTTTGACATTTTACACCAACATTCGCGAATTAAAAAGCTTTGCGCGCGTTGGGTGCCGCATTGGCTCACTGTAAACCAAAATAAACGTCGAGCGGACGGTTCGTCGGAGCGTTTGGCGCTGTTTAAGCGCGATATTAACGTCTTTTGTTACAGTAGATGAAACATGGATACTCCTGAAATAAAAGAATAATCTAAGCAGTGGAATGACAGCAGAAAACCTGGGCTGAAATAAATGGAGAGTATTATGCATGATTGCTGCAAAAAATTTGTGAAGAAAAGCGAAAGAAACGGCCTCATTGAGCCGAAAACAGAGCCTTATTTCACCACGACAACGCACCTGTGCACTCGTCAAAGGTTGCAGTTGCCAAACTCCAAGAATTGCGGTTCCAGTTGTTGCGGCATTCCTCCTACTCAACTTACTACTGGCAATATTTTTTACACAGTCTAGTGGACGCAGATCTGGGCCCGTGCGACTTCCACTTATTTCCGAATCTCAAGAAATGCTTTGTCAAATGATGAAGTCATTGCCGCCGAAGACGAGCACTTTGAGGGGTTAGAGAAAACATTTTATCAAACTGGTGTAACGGCATTGGAGAAGCGCTGGGCGAAACTACGTTGAAAAATTAAATTGTTTTAAATAGATTGTCAAAGTTTTTCTTTATCGTTTCGGAAACTTATCAATCAACCCATTCCCTCCTATGACCCCCTCCCCCCCGATGGTGGGGGAGGATCATAGGAGGGCAACAGACAAACCGCACGAAATGCGACACTGCGCTGTCACTTTACGACGGTATCAAATGAGCGAGAGGCACTTCCCCGGTAGTGCCGGCCCAATTCCATTGCATAGGACGACGTAGTGTCATGCACTATGCACGGCACTACCTCCTCCTAAGCAGCATGGCACTACCTCCTCCTATGTAGCATGGCACTGCCTCTTCCAAAAAATATTCCTATTTTTCTTTTATTTTGTCACACGCTCACTGGTTGATCGAAACTCTAAGTCTAATAAACATTGAGACTTCATATAAAAGTATAGTTTCTAAGAATAGATGAATTGTGTTGAATTCCCCTCGAGGAATATATTAAAAAATGCCTACTTACTTTTAAAAAAAAAGTCCAATACTGCTCAGTCCCGTTAACACCCACTGAACATTTGATAAATGTCAATCAGATGTAACTTCTTTTATTGAATTTTATTGTATGTTAGCTTAACCTTCAACAGCAGACTTAAATTTGTAAATGTACAAGGTTAGTCGTGGGGTCTGGTGGATCCCAAATTTTATGATGACTTCGCTGGCAAAAGTAAGATTTATTTCATCATTACCATCATCATGATCAGCCCTTATCGGTCCACTGCCATATGTCAACACAGCCCCTATCAATGGACGCCAAGATTTACTTAACATAATAAAATTATAACTATTAACTACTTATTTGAGTACTGATATTTGTTATTTTTAATGTCTGATAAATTAACCCAATGAGTAGGGTGCAAGAGTTTGGAATTATACGCCGCGTTTAGGCAGATAAAATGTTGGTCCCTTTCTAAAGAATATAACATCCACTGAAGATAGAGCGGCTGATCACAAATTAATGACATGAAGGTGACATTTTTGACATCAAGTGTACGTAATACAATAATGATAATAATAATAATATCTGTGGACGTATCACACCACGTCAGCCCAGTCCTGTGGTAAGCACCGTAAGAACTTGATATTACATATACTATAATAAAGAAGATTATAGGAAATCATATATAAAAAAATATATAACTCGTAAAATAGACGATTAAAAGATATAGTAACGGTAATCTTAACCCATTTTCCATACATGTGATAAGTAGATACCTACTTTTTTTAAAAGGCGCACATAATGTTGTAGCGTAATGTCTGTAGTTACAGGTTAAGTACGCATTATTATTATTCCTAAGGTTGGATTCAAATTACGCGTCGTTGTTTTCAACCTAAATGCATGAGAATGACACAGTGTTTTAGGAACCAATATTTTTTACACAGTCTAGTAGACGCAGTGCAGCGACCTATAGTAGCTACAAGTGTATGTAGAGACCACTAGCTGACTCGCTGTAGTGGCACTTAGAAGATCAGATGACAGATGGGCCTGTAAGGTTCTGGAATGGAGGCCGCGTTTACGACAACGGTGTGTTGGTCGACCGTTCACCAGGTGGGCAGACGATCTCCGTGCTGTAGCCGGGCCGGGATAGACGCGAGTAGCAGGAGATCGTCTCGGCGTTCATTGAAAGAGGCCTATGTCCAGCAGTGGACCAGTATGGGCTGATAATGATGACAATGATGTACTAGCTGACCCGGCCAACTTTGTTTTGCCGGGTTTGACGAGCACCTTATATCTTAGGGATAAGTAAAATAGATTGTGGCCAATTCTCAGACCAACTGGATACGCATATAAAATTTGATCGAAATCGGTAAGGCCGTTTCGGAGTAACTTAATGATAGTTACATTGTGACACGACAATTTCATACATGAGATATGCCCAACTAGATTGCGTATAGCTGTGCAATACTCGCTCGAATTGATATCTTTATTTCTAGTTCTTTTTGTATTATAACCTCAGTATTTATTTCTACTTGCGGACAGATTCATAAAGGTAAGGTCTTAAGTAGGTATACATTTCGTGTTTTGTCGGATCTGATTTTTTTCATAGTATCGGGGACAAACGAGCAATCGGAGCCCTTCCACGACCACCGACATCCATGAACTAAGCATAATTACGATGCCGATGCGATGCCCTCCTTTTCACCTCCCCCAAGGGGCCACCTCCCACCACCCTCACAAACCACACGAAATGCGACGCCGTAGATGTCACTTTACGGCGGTATAAGTGAGCGAGAAATACTTTCCCGTTTGTGCCGGCCCAATTGCACTGCAATGCAGCATGGCACTACCTCTTACTGAGTTTGTCTGAATCAACACATGGATATTAAATAAACTTTATATGTTATTTCCACAATTACTTCAATTCCAATTTTGGCCCATTGTGGGGGGGGGGTGAAAAGGAGGGCAACGTGTCGATATCACAGTAATAATGCTGATGCTCAAGTGCGTCGGTAGTCACCGATTGCTCGTTCGTCCCCCGTACTAAAAAAATACATTTACGACCGGCTTCGATTTATCATCATAAGGCAGAACCCGGATGATAATGATTAATGAGATGAATTGTGGAAACAGTGTATTAAGTTTATTTATTTATTCAAGTGTTCACATGAATTTCCGTCAAGAAGTGACAATACATTCAATCAAGTATGTCTGTGAGTGTATGTGAGTGTCTGTGAGTGTCTGTGAGTGTCTATGGGTGAATGTTCAAGTTAAATTTATGGTCGAGGACGATGCCCAATGTCTAATGATGAAGCTTTCACACATAATTCCTTTCACACATAATTCCTTTCACACATAATTCCTTTCCTTGTTATAGAAGACAGCGTGCTCACAGTAGTCCTGTTTGTTCAGATGTCTGTGGGCTTATGTCATTTACACACTCGGATGACTCAGCTGTTCTTCAACCACCAGCGACTTAATTTAAAACACAAAATTTCCGGAGCGTCACGGCTTTCTGTCACCGAGGTCAAGGTTAGTTGCTTATTTGCATTTTATGTTTCCTTTCTGTTCGCGTTTTTGTACAGACTGTACAATGTAACAATATTATGTGTAGGTAGTCAAGTTTTTGGGATCGAGAAATAACTTTTTAAATATAATAATAATAGTAATAGCGGTCCTCGCCGAATTTCGGCCACGGCGGCCATGTCGGCTACGGACACTGTCCAGCTGCGCAGGACATATTATAGTGCACGTGTGCATGCGCAGGTTCAGGGCCTGCGCATGCACATGTGCCCACACACCCTGTTCCCTCATCCTCCCAATCCGATGCGACGACAATGCGACACAAAATCAGGCGCAAGGCCGAAAGCTTAACGCGCTTTCCGAGCCGCGGGGCTGAAACGCGACCAACTTCCAGACTTCCGTTACTAAAAATTGAAAAACTCAATAACACACTGCCCTGACCCACCAGGGCGGTTGAACATGCTTGCTACTAGACCAGGGGGAAGGAACTATAAAAACGTACCTATGAAATTCCCTACATGGTTCAAGCCTTGTCGTGGCGGTAGGGCTCGGTAGCCTGGGATGAACCCAGGCGAAGCCAATTCAACCTAGGGGGAATTTCTTCGCACCCCTCTTATAAAAGTGGGAGCTGAAGAGCGAAATGAGGCGGCGCCTATGCGCACGGAGCAGGGGGCGAGGTTGGGGACCTCACCACACTGCACCATCACAAAGTTGGTGGTGTTGTCCTGTGATGCGGGGCAACCCTGTTGCGGAGGAGGCGTCCTTTTATTAATGGCACTCGCGGTGATGACATTCGGCACAATATGTGGCGCGAGCCCCACACACCATAAGACCCCACCAGGGCCGGTGAAGGAGCGTAAATGTGTTTCCCCGCGTCATCAAAGAATAGGTACCTATGAAATGGCGAAAGAGCATAGATAATAGAGGCAATGGTACATAATTAGATTTAACAAATATTTTTATCTTAACTATTATCTTTATGTTTAAGTGCAAAGCATTTCAGTATAACCAGGTTAACGAAATATCAGAATTTAAGTTGTAGATTTCTAAAGTAATGAACACTGAGTATTTGTAATTTATTTTGTGTTGTATTAATACTTTTTTAACATTATTTTGAGTAAATGATTATGAAGATTGTTGATGTTTAATGATATATACACATTCCACCCGAAACATACGTTAACATAAACTTTAGTAGTAAGACGTTAATAATAAGATAAAATACTTTAAACAATACCTTAGCGTCGCATAAAAAATATTTGAAAAGAAATTATGGCTGGATAATTTCTTTTCATTGTGTGTGCTAATAGTAAACTATTGTCAAAATTTGTGTCAGAATGACATCGCTTTTTAGACACTGCTTTGAAAAATCGACTCTACGTGATTGGTGTAAGATTGACTTTGCAAGAATATATGTTCGTATCATATTTATAACTCATTTACAACTCAACTACATGTTATGTACAATCAGTGATGATTTTGAATTTGTAAATCAATGGTCCAATGTTAAAAAATATTTTACTAGCGACTTCATTTCGCCCGTGAATAACGCGGGCCGGATTTGAACCTTCGATTTCGGGAATCGCTCTATCCTAATGGGATATCCATCCATCCATCGTTTCACGTCGGTACCTACAGAAAATCCGATTTGTAGATTTTTATAAAATATATTTAGTGATGAAACGAACCCAGCTATGTGAAGTTCTATCGTAATTATACGATTAGCTTTGTCCGCAGAGATTCATAAGATAAGTTGTAGTAGTCACTCAGGTTGCGCCAGTAGCACTGTATTTGAGAGTGTTGTTTTTTTGTGGGTAGGTAGACCATTTGGTTCCATCTCTCTGCCCTTTGGTGTTAATTATGTTTAGGCTTTCTTCATCTGTCTTATTGGCTATTGAAATTTTGTACAGGGTGCAGAGTGGGTGGGATGTTAATATCTTCGGAGAAAGCTATTCGTATAATTATGATAGAACTTCACATAGGTAAGTTCGTTTAATCACTAATTATACTTCAAGCTTTCTCCGTAGAGATTAATAAGATTACTTGTACACATTTAGAGCAGCATCTAAATATCAATAGCGTTGTAATCATCAATTAAAAAATAAAAATGTTATTTTACATTATCAAAATCAAACCTCGTTAGGCTTCTTATTGTTATAAGCCAAGCTTAAATTTAATTAACAAAATATTCTTTATGATACGTATCCATTTAAGATTCGTTCACAAATCAGCATATTCGAATCGACCATTCTATTATAAAATGTACCAAAGGTTTGGGAGGTACCCCTCCAACCAGCAGTCTTCCTTGTTATGTCCACATTTACATCAATTGTGGAATGCCTTTGAAGTAGCGGCAGGCCTCGTGGAATGAGCTGTGGTATCGAGCTTACGTATGGTTTGGGGCGAAATTGGCTTATGTGGCTCTTTGAAGCTTATTAGTAAACTATCACTCTGACGTAACGAACTTGTCATGAAAGATATGAGCTTAGAGCATCTACTGGTCATATTTCAATTCCGTCCTGGTAGCGAGGCAAAATAAGTAATGGCTGCACTGTACTGTCTTAATAAAATCAGGAATTTTAATACGAATGCCGTAAGTAAAAAAAAAATGTTATTTATATTATTTGTTCTCAAAGTTTGCACTCTTATGTGCGGTAGTGAGGGCTAGTAATGTTGTTTTATTTTTGGAGAGCATTTCTAAGTCAACGTTATCTTTTGGGTACCAACTAGCTAGGTGGTTGAGAACTATAGATGTGTGCACTGTTACTTCATATTTGGGTTGTCAACATTCTGAATACTCCTTTAAGTAACTGTTTTATAGATTCACGATTTTGACTGAGCGGATTTACAACTGTTCAGGGATCCATACAGAGCGCCTGAATCAAAAAGTTGTTTAAAAAATTTATGATATCATTATTTTTTTAAAACAACTTTTGTTGACTTGATTTTACAAAATCTTGAGTTTTACAAAAATTAAACCACTTTTTTAACACAACAATCATACTGTTTTAGTGTGTTTGATGACAATGAATCATATGAACAGAGGATGGTGATAAATATTTCTTTAGGCGCGATGTCTGGATAATAGACCGACAACCAGTTTTAATTAAAGGCTTATCGATAAGTAGGCTTTTAAATAACAGGTACCAAGGTTGGGTAGTCCAGAAGGGCACTACTAGTATCCTTTTGGCGTCAACATCAAGTACCTTCCTAAGTACCTTTAATATTACAGCAAAAGGTGGGAATGCGTATAAATAAAAGTTTGACCAAGAGATTGTAAATGCATCTATTGCACTAGTATCGGGATCTCTGTACCAGGAGATATATTGACTGCATCTTTTGTTTACTCTAAATGTTTTATAATTTTCTTAAACGCCGTATCAGATTCAATATCTGGATGGACGCGCCGTGATTACCTACCCGAAATATGGTTTTCATGAGAACTAAAACATGATGGTAATATGTCTAGGTTACGCTGTCCAGACCATTGCCATAATTGTTTTGTAATGTTCGTGAGGTTAGGTTAGGTTAGGTAATTGAATTCCTCCCATCCGGTTTATGTAGAGGAGATAGCAGTGGTGTTGTCTATTCGTAAGAGAATTTGACAGTTATCGTATAAATGTTAACAACATTTGAGATCCAGGAAAGCAGCTAAGATATCTAAATAGTTTATGCGCTTAGCGCTTTCGCTAATTGTCCACGTACCACAAGTTCGCACCCTACCGCAAGCGGCGCCCCATCCCGTAGTTGAGGAGTCAGTAAAAATCTCTAACTGGAGCTTGGTTTGTTTTATATTATTAAGAGGATCTTCAATTGCATGTGACCACCATTGTAGATCAGGGATTATTGACTTTCTTTAATTTTAAATATTTGCATATCTTACAACGGCTGAGACTTAAATATTTATTTATTTCTTTTTGAATATTTAATTTCTTTTCCATTGGAAGTTTTATTTGCATTAAGCTAGAGTCTATTATAAATCCTGAGAACTTACAAGAAGTACTAGGGAAAAGAACACTTTTATCTGTGTTTATTATAAAACCTAATGCTTCATATAATCTCGTTGTATCATATATATTTTTAAACATAATTTGTAGGTACCAGCTACAAGAAAAGTATCGTCAAGATATAATATGGATAAATGACCACAAGACCTCGGAGAACCTATGACTGGCTTCATTATTTTTGTAAAAACGAAAGGACTAGTTTTTAGACCAAATGGCAATACATTAAACTCAAAAACACTTACTACATTGCAAGCGGAGATACTTCCGGATGTCTTTATTTATACTAATAGAAAAGTACTCATATGATCTTGAGATATTAATTTTATGGCTGTCCTCAAGTTTAAAGTGAGAGGTATTTATAAATTTATTTAAACTCTTTAAGTTAAGAATGAGTCTAAATTTACCATTGGGTTTTGGTACTAGAAATATATAGCCGATATAAATTGTCTTGATGACATTTAGCGATAGCACCTACGGCTAGAAGATCATTTATGTACTCTTCATACAGAACACTGCCAGAGTTAGTATAATGTACCTTAGGAATTACAGATTGGCACACTTTAAGGGAAAATGGTATTTTAAAACCATCTATCCACGGTAGATATGTTTTATCCTTTGTGTTGTAAGACCATTGGTCACGAAAGAAACGATAGTCTCCCAGCATACCTGGCCGTATCTGGCGTTGTTGGAGCCAATGGTTGCGGCGGGTTGTTGATGCCGGAGAGTGCCAGGTGTCAGGTTCATCTGGCGGCAGCTGATGAGTGCGAGCAGTGACACTAGCTGTTGAACGTGGGCCGGCGGCGTTGGTCGAATGGCGGGGCACGACTGTGACTTATAGCCATGAGTTAATGATTTTTTTTGCGACAGCCGTAAAATCTTTCTAATGCAAAAAATGAGGTGAAAGCTTGCATAACTCGAACATTAGTAAGAGTTAATCTAAACTGATGAGTGAGTGAATAGTCAGTAAGGAGACATTCCCAGAAATGTCCGCAATACGTTTATCTATTCATCAAAAAGAAAGTAGGTACCAACGTAAAATGAGATAGATAGAGAGATAGTCCATAAACTTTCTTTTACTACAGTAAGAGTTAACCCACGAGTTAAGCGCAAACTGACTAAATAGAGAAAATCTATGCGGGTGGATCTACAAAACTAACGGCTCTGGCGGCGACCCGCGCGAATCAGCGCTGCCCGATCCCGACCTTGATAATGAATCCTAAAACATTTCCCAATATCTTCATCACGATGACACCGTCGTGTGTACACTAACTGGAACTAGTTCCCTTATCTTATTCGCGATGATGATATGGTAAAAATTGTGATAGGAATAAGAACGTTTACCCATTTAAATAACTATTACATCCAAAATCAAAAAACCGTGTTCCAATTTTAGAAGTTAGTGTGCGCGAAGTATTGTATCGTGCGAATTGGCTGAACACTGTAAGTGTAATGAACGTCGAAGGGCAGGGAGATGGAAGTAAACGGTCTACCTACCCACAAATGGTGACACCTGAGTGTCTATACCTGATGACATAACACACTCTCTATTCTCCACCTACTATGTAAAATCTATTACATACAGACCGAAAGCTTTCGTGGACTTCGTTTTAAAATTAAAGTTATGTAAATAGAAGTAGTGTTTTGTAATAGCGGGGTTACCGTTTCTTCTAAGTCTGAGATCTGAGATCGAAGCTTTCTATAGCAAGTTGTATACGTCGCACGCGCCTCATCCCGGTACCCGGAGCAAAGATCCGCGCGCAAGCCTGGCACGACATTTGTCAGGCGATCTCCCGGACGTTAGCTTTCGTAAGATAAGTAGCTAGCTCTGGCGAAGCTTAAAGCTTCCCCTTTAAGCTTCAATTTACGGAATTAGAGTCAAGATTCTTAGGGCAGGAGGCGAACCCGTGTTACGAGGGCTAAAAAAGATTTTTAATTTTGTCCTTCAGCGGGGCGTACCTTCCAAGGCATGACTTGGATGTGACCATGATGGTGTGGATGATTGGTAAAATAGTAGGATTTTCGTATGTGAAATAAATAAATCAACTATATGTAAGCGGGAAATTGAGACGGAACATAAAACATCACCTGTTTTATATCGACTTCGAAAACTTTTTGTTTGTTTAGAATTCGATCTCTATATACCTAGTCTTGCCATAAATATTGTAACAAAGAAAAAAAAATGTTGTTTTAACTCCAAATAACATTTATTACTTTTAAATTGTGTTCACAATACACAAACATAAAACAATTAAAAATATCAAAGTGGAAGTGGTGTCGATTGGCTGTAACACAGTCCTTTAAACGAAGACCAGTTATCAATAGAAGCAAGCGCTCTTTCCATGGGAAAATGTTTCAATGCCAATCGTATGGAAAAAATCGTATGGATTATTTTAAGGACTTCAAATTATCAAGGCGTTTAGAGCAAGCTGTACTCTCTAAAACTGACCATAAATCATAATGCAGCGGGTTTAGGGCGGGACTAGATGAAGGGTCGTCTTCAGCTCTGATCAAGTCGGGAACGTTCGTTTCAATCAAAATTGGGTTGATCGAGCTTTATGATGTAGTCCCGAGTATTGCTGGAAGTATCATACTTGATTATTGAACATGGGCCTATTATAGGGCCTAACTACCTTCTCTAGAATGGTATGTTGATACACTTGTGCCGATGTTTTGATACCTTTTTCACAAAAATATTGATTAGTCTCTCCTTCATAACTTGCACCCCACCGAACCATTGCTGAAGTCTGATAATTCCCACGTTGAACTAAGTCGCCAAATTGGGAAGCTGCCTTAGAGCTTTGAGCATAAATACGGTCATCCTGTTTGTTAAAATGTTGCTCAATTTTTCTCATCCGTAAACAATTTTGCATGAGTGAATAAATAAAGTGATAATGCAACATTATTATAACACGGCCGAGACATTCTTTTTTTTTAAGAAGCTTATATTGTTTAAAGTTTTTTTTCTATTTTGTTTTCTGTTCCATCTGCGTGAAATATATTATTTCCATTGAAACACAATTTGTATCAAAATAAAACCAAAATTGTATGTTACTGCAGATTATAATCTACATATTTGCAAAATTTCATCAAAACTTGCTCAGTAGTTTAACTAGTTTTTCAGTGAAACAAGTTTATTATTAACTATCGCATAGTAACTAATACATTGAAAATAGATACGTAACCGACAAATAATATTTAGTAGTCTGTTCTATATTTCCTTACCAGTGATTACACTACATTTGAAATTTAAAATAGGTGTTCATAATTTAAATAAACTAATAATTCGAGCTGACAACAAAAGGAATGTATCTACATGGTGTGCGTGTCTAGTTTATAGAATTCCCTATCAAAACGGAACCTCATTACTAAGACTGGATGTGGCAAACGCAAGCCTATTAATTATATAAAAAGTGCTGTGGTCTGTCTATCTGTCGCATGAGCCTAGATAGTTAACAGTTTACGAATAATTTTTTTGCGGTTTTATGATAATAATATAGTTTTTCTGTTAACGCTAACATTAAAAGCTTACGTAAAATCGGTCAATAATAATTGCACCACTTAAAAACATCGCTACGAATTTATTTGTGTAGTTCGCTACACATAAAATGGTAGGCAAATACAATTTTTATCAACGTAATGATGTTGGTATTTTTTGTAATTAATAGGCTTGCATTTGCCACATTACTTTCGTTGTCTGAATTCAGGCAGAGAGTACGAGGTAGCTACCTCGTATTCAATCTATAATAATATAGTAACGTTAAATAGTTTGTTTGGTGCGAGGTAGTGTCGCGCTGCGTTGCAGCCGATTTGTGTAGGCACGAGATATCTTTGGATCGCACGATATTGCCGCACAGCGTCTTGATTCGCTAATCGTGCGGTTGTAGAGTTTCTGGTGGGCCATCGGAGAGGAAAACGAAGGGAGTTATGAGAGTTTGACTATTGATTTGATTTGACCTATCTAAACGACACGTACGGGTTGTTTAGATATGAACATATCGGCAGAGGCGACAACTGTCTATACAATAGTTCGAAGCCATTCATACACCCATAGAATTTGTTAGAAATCTGTCTATTGGTTAAGGAATTAGGTGCTAAACACTCCCCACCGTGGGTCAAGCCTTGTGGCGATGGGGCTCAGTGGCCTGGGATGAACCCAGGCGAAGCCAATTGAACCGAGGGAGCTGTTCTTTGCACCCCTCTTATAAGTAGACGGGGCTATAGAGCAGGAGGAGGAGGCGGTCTTTATGACCCTCTTATAGAAAAGGGACAAAAGAGCAACAGGAAGGGGCGCTTTTACGAACGGAAGGGGCGAGAATGGGAACCTCACCTCATTGAACTGTCCTAAAGTTGGTGGAGTTGTCTTATTGTGCGGGGTAAACCTGCTGTGGAGGGGGCGTCGGTCTCTCAGGGGGCTGACTGGCCGTCGAAGTGCCTGATAATTTGTTGTTCCGGGGCACCTTACCAAAGGCGGCACTGGTGGCACTCGCGGTGTTTTTTGTGGGTATTCAGCACTTTAATGTGCCGCGACCCCCCAAACACACCACTGGACCGCATTTGCGTAAATGCGTTTCCCCGCGTCAAGTAGTGTCAAACACAAACATTAACACGAGTACAATGTAAATATACTAATATATAAATAATAACATTTGGATAGAATCTTGTCACATATTTTTTTTACAATAAACGGTTATCAAATAATATTCTATTTTTAGATCTTGACCTATGAACCCTTGATTTAGCGCGGTTTCAACGTAGTCATCTAAATATTCGGCGTACATATCAACGGGTATTTTAAAAGCAGTTACTGCTTTGACGGATTCTGCAAAAGAGGTTTTTCATTAGGTACGCCCAGACGGAACGAGCGATACAAAAACATTTGCAAAGTACAGGTAGGAATTCAAAAGCATTTTAAGCTGAATTTAAAGGCCAGCCTTTATATAATATATATGTAATATGGGATATCTTACTACTCGCATCCGTATCGGGATGGATGGTCCTCCCACCTTGTGAATGATTGACCAACGCTTTGTAACACTGCACGCGGTCGCCACTCTAGAACTCCAGGAGATCGGTCTGTACGGCGCTCATTGAAAGAGGCATACAGCAATGGATTGATAAGATCTGATGATAATGATGAATATAGGATCGGGAGTCAACCGAGGTCAACGACACCATGACATGTGAAAAAGATCTGATGATAATGATGAATATAGGATCGGGAGTCAACCGAGGTCAACGACACCATGACATGTGAAAAAGCGAACTCACTTTTGAAATCGTCCATGTTGTCATAAGTGTAGCCATACTTTTTACATTCTACTTCGACATGCTGAAACCCTGCTGCGGTCAGAAGCTGCCTCACTCTACCCTCCGGCTCCTGTAGGAAAAGCGAACTGATATTTGACCATTTGTTTGATGTTAAAACAATATAATAGTTGAGTACAAACGTTGTGCTGTATATACAACCACCATCGGCGCGCGGTTTCACCTTCTCACTAGTCGCATTAGTCGTAGCGTCGTGGTATATAGTTTATATGGCCTTCCCCGATAAATGGACAACACAAAAAGAATTATTCAATTCAGGCCAGTTCCAGAAGCTACCGCGTTCAAAAAAACAAACAAACTCTTCTGTACTCTTGGATTTCCCGTGGATGAATTTAAGTGGTGTATACAGCAAAACGGCGACTTTTTACCTTCATATAGGCATTTTACATAACCCTCTGGTTATCGACGGGAAAACCTCGATTTTTTTCTGGTTTCTTACCAAGCAGCCATGGTACGGCGAAATCACGTTTTCCAAGTCCTTCACCCACTTGCCCCACTTCTCTGAGCTCGCAAAGATTTTGTTCACGTCAAAAAACGCTGCTATATCGCCAAGAATCAACAACAAACAGTCCCCATCGTCCGCGAGAAGATCGTAGATGTTGGAGAATGCTTTCCTGCGAAAACCATTCATAAATCAGACCAAATTAGCAAAGAAAATAAATTCATAAATCCTTCATTCATGCTGATGGTGTAACGTTGCTTTTGATGTTCTGGCACGGTCTGGCGCGGTCGAGGCTCAGTGGGGTGAATACCAATTCTCGTAATGCCTCAGTCTGCTGCCGAGGTGGCTCTATTGCCAGCAGATCCTGAATCAACTCATATACTCAAGGCAGAGGTAGTGTCACGCTGCATAGGAGGAGGTAGTATCATGTATGGTGCATGACACTACATCCTCCTGATAACAATCATGTGAATGTCCGTGGGTATCGGTAGTCATCGAAAGCTCCGATTTCTCGTTTCCACCCTTGCTATACAAAAAGGGAGACGACTATAGGGAGAGTCCCTAAGGTAGTAGCAGTAAAAGCGTTTCTCGCTTAGTTAAAAATGATTTATTGATAATCTTCTTGGAGTATATATTTTGGACTCTCAACGAAATGTACTTACTTTTGGTCAAATACCCAGTGAAGGGTATAAAAAGAGAATGCATGATCATAGTGTCCTATAAATTCATTTGCCAATTCTTTTGTTATATCCAAAACTGTAAAATTTATTAATTCATCGCCGTAGTTCACGTTTGCGTGATCAACCATTTCGGGGCTCTTGTCTATTCCTCTCAATTCTTCAATGTCGTCAGGTAGAATCTTCCTTAAAGCCCCGGCTGTGAATCCACCATCTCCACATCCGATGTCAATTACCTTAGCACCACTCTTCCAGTTCATTTTGGCTATATTCTCTTTCAAACACAGAAGGTTGTCCCTTCGTTGTCTATTGTTGTGCTTGCTATATGCTATCGGGTTGTTCATTTCTGGTGATTGTATTTTTATTAGTTTTAAATGTAAATCCGTATTCGGAATATGACTATATCACCTCAACGTACAGGCAGTATTTTATGATAGGTCTATAACATTACATATATACCAGCTTATATATTTTATACAATATACTCAGTACTTTAACTATAAAAACAGGTTTATAGTTTTTTATTTTGGCATAAATTTAAGGTATTAAGTTTGGTATGTGAATGCACGCAGTTTCTCTCGACGTACCAACAGCTTTTCTTAGAATAAGTACTCATCTTATACAGAGTCCTCTATGCTGTTGTGTATTCGACTTGTAAATCAAAGGATAAACAAACAGGTAGGTGCAAAAAAAGGATAGTTTTGTATTCAGTTTAACAAACAAACATCGCCTGAGCTCTGTGTCACAGCCTAACCAACAGGATACTCGGGGCCGGTTCTTACTGCCAGCGTACTATCCCGACCACCACATACCTACCAACCACTTTGCACCACAACGAACACAGTTTTTCCTGAGTCGTGACCATAGAGATAATACACATAGAGAAGGAAAGCCAGCGTAAAACACTGCCATCGAAGTCGAAGGAGATAGATCAGTGTGACCAATCTCTCCGCTCAATGCGCATACTAATACTAGATAAGATAGATAAAGATAGTGCCGTCTCACATCCACCTTCTGCATTCTCAAAGACAGCCAGTCGCCGTCATATGGCCAATGGCATCCCTTCTCTATAGATAGTATCACTGTGGCAACACGAAGTATATAATATATTAGTCTATACTATACACATATTAGTCTACACTGTACATATATTAGTCTATACATATCAGCTTCGCAAATCTCTCCACTAGTTGTGACGAATGCTACTAACTCCTTGCACGATCTATCGGTTATTGACCCATGTGAGGGCAATAAATGAGTTTAGTGTAATGAATAATTGTTAATTTAAGCGCATATTTTCCATACAAAGGAAAATCCATGTCATGCAGTTGAAGTTGGGTGGTGCACCTAAACATGAGGTGAGCATTGAATCGTCGTGATGTACCTTTACAGGTTCGACTGCCTCGTGCTAAGCAAGGTGACCCCAGGCGTAAGGTCCGCAGTTCGTTCGAATCCCAAAGAAAAAATATTTTTCAGATCTTCAGTTCCTAATTACAGTGAAATTAAGAAGTTGGCGGTGTTGACCCCCCCCCCCTTGTCTTGCAGAAGCCATCGGTTCTGCGCCTAATTTCTCGGCTGGACCTTGGCTGTCCCATAGGACATATTGTTAATGGAGATGGCCGTTGTAGCTTTTAGATTCGGCTGTATATACTTCATTTTAATTATTATATATATACATATACACTAGCTGACCCAGCAAACGTTGTTCTCACTGGATGGGGAGCCACCCTTATCACTTTAGGGTAAGAAAAATAGTAGTAATAATAAAAAAGGACTCTCAACTCAAAATTATTTTTGAATTATATTTCTTAATTGTAAAATCTTTGTCTATTCTTATTATGTATATTGTCGTTAACAGCATCTCTGTGTTTTTTATAATTCATTTATAATTCATCATCAATCATCAAGATAAACTCTTGCTCATACTTCGGTAGGCTGCGCCCATTGTATTAAATCGCAAAACCCTCTAGGTCCACCTGTAAAACGTCGCCACTTATCTGACACAAACCCGTCTCATAAAATAATTACAGACCTCAACACCTCATTTGGAAGAGGAAAAAAGGAGACCCATAAGACATGAAACCTGAATATACATATGAAATCTGATAAAAACCCTTAAATCCGTTTTCGAGGAGTAAGGCAACTAGCACTGTGACACCAGAATGTATAGCTTTTGGAGACTTGAGTGAACATATAGAAAGTCCGAGCTCTTGTCTCAGCGCGTCAAATTTTTCTGGACAAAGCGAATTAATCATAACGTAATTCTGGGATATACAATGACCTGCAAGAGGATGATATGAAACAAACAGATTTCGCATTGTTTATGTTTCAATGTAGGGATGTTAAAATTTAATTTAAAAAAATATCGCACAAAAGAAATAAAAAAAAAAAAGATTTATTTCTTTTTAAGTTTATATGGGTATATTCATGAATTATTCTGTGACTTGTTTATATATAATTTATAGTCATGCTTTCATATTAATTACCTTCTCAGAGAACATTAAATTATAATATTATAATTTGCACCAACGTAAACAACCTTGAGAGTACAATTGAGAGGTAGTGCCATGCTGCATTTCAGCCGAATTGGGCCGGCACGTTTGATCACTTGACACCATAACCGCAAAGTGACAGCTATGCTGTCTGCAGTCTGTGAGTAGCCGGTGACCCATTGGAACGAAGGACGAATGGAGGGCAACACACTCAGATGACAACAATAATGCGGATATCTATGGGCGTCGATAGTCGTCAAAAGGATCTGCATGCTCGTTTTCCCGCCCTATGCTACAATAAAATCGCGATCTCCCGCTCTGATGGACATTTGTCCTTCTTGATACTCTTCTAGTTTTCCTTCTAACATACTCTTTCCAAAACTTTTTCCTGATCTCTTTCAGCGTTTTGAAGATACTTGTTTATTCACTTTTATCCCCCCAGGCGACTCTTTTTTGCCGCCCAATTTCCTTCGCAGCTATTAATATATTTTTTAATACAATTTAGTAACTACCGACACCCATTAACATCGGCATGATTGATGGATATGCGTTGCTCTCTTTCATCCCATCCCTCCCAAGTCCCAACCATCAATGCCACCTCTAAAAGTTTTTATTAACACACTCATTCATTATTTTATCTTATGTGAGTCCGACCAAACTTTCGGTTTCCATGTCCTTTTCGGCTAAATATAGGCCGAACCGTTCGGTCTTGCCGAAATTCCATGTCCGGTATCTATCGTGCAGCATTTGTGTAACTTCGTGGCTATCTTTATGTGCCGTGGTGACTTGAGATCGTATTTTGCAAACAAATGATAACGTAAATAATTGTTTTGGCACAATATACCAGTCAATAAATGAACAGTTTTGTAGTTTTGAATACGCTTAAATTGATGTTATTCTTTCTAACGAATTGTTAGTTATGAAGAACGGCGGAGCAATTTTCGTTATCTTTTATGTGGAACTTAATACATACTTTCGATACGCATGTACATACACTATAGTATTCAATCAAAAGTATCCTTTGGTGTCATATGACAAATCACTATTTCGATGCAAAAATTAATAAAAAAATTATATCATAAGAGGGCAAACAAGAAATCGCGGCCTTTTGATCTCTACCGACGCCCCTGGACATTCGCATGATTGTTACGCAGATGCGTTCCCCTCCTATCACACTCCCTCCCCCTCCAATAGGCCACCGACTACTCACAAACCGCACGAAAGGCGACAGTGACACCGTCACTTTACGCCGGTATCAAGTGAGCGAGAGGCACCTCGACGGTCGTGCCGGCCCAATGCCGTTGCATAGGTGCATGTAGTGTCATGCACCATGCATGGTGCTACCTCCTCCTATGCAGCACGGTACCACCTCTTCCTGGAAATGAGATGAGGACTATGAAATTCGCGACAGGAGTCTCTGAATGTCGGATTCTAGTTTTAAAACGACATCCCTTAGTTCGAGTGAATATTGAAGTTGATCAAAGTTTCAATGTTTATAAATAATATTTAGTTCCCTCTAAAGTTCACGATTCTAGGTCAAGTGGAAATAAGGTCATTTTCCAAAGACAAGTAGCAATAGGTTTTAATTACCTTGGGAGAGTCAAAATATCGATATAAATGACCGTCACTCTTTTGATTGCGTTTACTCGGAAGTTTTCTTCATTGTCTGCTCCATGAGGTTGCAGAGCAGTCGCAATGTTTGGTATGAATTCTAGCCGATACGAATCCTTGTGAAAAAACACGTGGACAGACACAATCTATCGGAGAAGACAAAAATCTAAGTTAATGCAATCAAAATAATCGACCTTAAATTGTTCTGTTAATGCCACAGATTTTGACCTTTGCATGGTAATACACATGGTAATCTAAAATCTCCCTGTTCAACTATATCATGAAATTCACCAAAAAGAGTCTACTTACGTCTCCTCAGAACTAGTAACATATTCACATATCACAGAAAAAAAACTTGTCACACTTGTGTTGGTCTCTTGTCAATTAATTTTATGGGCTTCCATTTTTTATATAGAATAGGGAAGAAACAAGCAATCGGAGCCTCTTTACGCCTACCGATCTCCATGAACATCCACATAATTACTATGCCGATGCGTTGCCCTCTTTCCCCGCCCCCACATGGGCCACCGGCTACTTACAAACCGCACGAAACGCGACACTGAAGATGTCACTTTGCAGCGGTACTATGAGAACGAGAGGTAAAGTTAGGCAGATGCAAGACCCTCTTGTAAAGTCGTCTTAGCCGAGTTTCAGCCATAGCCGCCTTCAGTATAGAGACGAGCCAAATGCGCAGGACATATTATAGCTCGCAAGTGTGTGTGCAGGGACAAGTGCACTCCCTGTTCCCTCATTCTCCTATTCCGATGAGACGGCAGTCCGACCGATCAATCCGAGAGAAGTCAGGCGCAGTACCGACGGCTTAACGCGCACCCAGAGGTACCGCTAACGTCCTGACCCCGGACTGTTATTAGAAATTGAAATATCACGTAAACACTTTGTTCCGACGTGGGAATCGAACCCGGGACCTCACGACTGCGGTTGAACATGCCTACCACTGGCCTGGTCACAAGGCAGTTAGCCCTCCTATATTATATCCTCCGATGGGTGTACGGAAATTCTCAAGCCGCATGGAAATCCGCATAACTCTACCCCGTTTTTATTATGGCATGAGCGATACTTGGATGGTGCAATGTAGCAACGTCACTATTAATTGTTTGTATTGAAATTGAAGATTGAATTTGTGTACAAATAACAAAACCTGTTCTACTTTATTAGATTATACGACGTTACATATGAACACGTGAACCAAAACCGAAACCGAAACCCAGGCCGAAAGCTACGTTTCGGGTGAAAAACCAGTTTCGATCGGACTCTAACTAGTCCAGCTTCTCATGTGGTATCATGTGACCGACAGTTACCTCCCCGATTCACTTGCAATTCAGCATGGCACTACCTCTTATTATCTTAGAAGATATTGTATCTTACTTACTCAACTGAGAAAATATTATAATTTTTTACCCGACCGCGTCAGATAGAGGGGAATGTTCTCGACAGTATCTAAAAATATTTCCCGTTTTAGGTGTTCCCTGCTACAGCCTGAAAGGGGGATGGATGTGCTGTGGTTGGGTTTGTCCTGATATCGTAAGTGTTACGCGGCTTATATAAATAGTAAATAAACCTGCTAGATATTTCATCATTATAAATTTATTGCATTTTAAATTTAAATTTTTGCAAATACATCGTTTTGCAGCCTGATGTATCGAATTAAACGTAGTCCCCGAGGACGACAGGCCATATTCTGATAGATTAAGAGATTACGAACCAGATTGCTGTATTCCACCCTAAGAATAAGCATGATATTACACCCTAAGAGAGAACATCATTTTACACTCTAAGAATGAACATGATTTTACACCCTAAGAGTGAACATGATTTTACACTCTAAGAATGAACATGATTTTACTCTCCTACTGATCTCAATTCCTGTAACACACTATTTTACGTGTCACATTTACCTTATACCACATGCGTTAAGGAATAGACTAAAATTATCATAAACGACCTGCTCTCCTCCCTCCCCCTCTAAATCATACGCAATTATCGTTAACCTCTATGAACACTTATCGCGTTCCGATTACAGTTTTAGATAGTATTTTAAGACCCGTAGAATATCATACGCAGACGATTTCGCTACGACGACGCTTGTTTTACATTCGTGGGCAAATGAAACGTAATCGGTATTCAAAATGCGCTGCCAATTAACTATTACACGGTTGTTGTAGTATTTGTGAAATTAAACATCATTTTATTTAAGAAAAAAAGTTAAATGGAACACAAAATGGCATTGAAACTAACGATAATTTTCTTGTTGCAAGTATACAGTGGTTACGCTTTAAAATTAGAACAAGTGATAGTGTTAAGCCGCCATAATCTACGCCAACCTTTGACAGAAAACATGGAACAATTTGGATCAAACTTTTGGCCAGAAACGAATTACACACCGGGAAATTTGACACCCAAAGGCGCACTTTTAGAAAGATATATGGGTGAGTACATAGGTGATTGGTTGAAAGATAATGAACTACTGCCGAAGAGCTGTCCGGAAGAAGATGCCGTTTTTGTTTATGCCAACACTTTTCATCGAACCAAGGGATCAGCGAAAGCATTCGTAGACGGAGCCTTTCCAAATTGTAATGTCGAAGTTAGCGCATTAGATTCCACGAAATCAGATCCAATTTTTCATCCAATTATTAGAAGCAACTCGACGTTACTAAAAGAAATTATTGTCAATGAAATGAAAAACAATTTAAACAAGATAGATGTTCGTGAATCATATCTGGAGCTGGACAGAATAGTGAATTTAACAAATTCGTTTATGTGTCAAGAGAAACACTTTTGCAGCTTTTGCAACTCCAGTGACGAGATTTTCTACCAAGTAGACGAAGAACCCGACCTGATTGGGCCACTAAAGTATGGTAACTCGATAGTAGATGCATATTTGATGGCGTATTATGAAGGCACGCCATTAGAAAAGATAGCGAGTGGACAACTAACTTTAGGAAAACTACAGTGTTTGTGTAAAATAACGCGTGCAAATCAACAAGTTCGTTTCAATAGTCCTATTTTAGCTAGAGAAGTAGCAAGAAAGCTGTTAAGCTTTATATATGACCTACTCAAAAGTGATAAGAGGTACGTACATCTTGTGGGACATGACTCAAATCTACAGTCTGTTATGACCGCACTAAATTTCAAAGAGTATGAGTTGACTGAGCAGACGGAAAACACGCCTATTGGAGGTAAAATTGTTTTTCAAAAATGGCACGATCAGACCACAAATGACACATTATTGAAAATAAACTACGTGTATCCAACCACAGAGCAATTGAGGAATGGTGTTAAATTTTCTAAAGAGAATCCGCCTCGGTGGGCGGAGATGGAGATGACAACATGTCGTAAAAACAAAAATGGAGTCTTCCCATGGATATGTTTAGAATGTAGGTTAGAAGATTTAAAATATACAAAAATAATTCCTTTCCGTAAGAGGACTTAGTTTTCCTTCTTAGGAATTTATTGAGCATATAAAACATCAACTATGATATACTTAAGATGAACATTGGAATAGAATAAAATATCTTTAACCAAGACGCATTGTCTTAACAGTACACAAAATTACAATACATAAATGCAATGTTACACCAGCACTTTGATTATTAAATTTTAATGTCATAATTTTAGCTTATTATTTGTGTAACCGTTCAGGATCTTCGTAAAATAATCATAAATTACGTAGTGTTCATAATGTGTTCAATTTGGCACGCCCGCAGTACTATTGTCCGGTGAGCCAGCAACTTTCTATGCCCATGTCCCAGTTGGTAATTCAACCTCTGAGAAATGTGTCATGAACAGAACATAAACTGCCGCTTTGAAGGTGGGTAAACAGCAGCATGGAAGGATACGTATCCATGTACGTAGAAATATAATTTGTTTCTTTGTATAGATAGATGTTTCCTGTAATAATTAAGCACGATTAACTTGTGGAATAAACTGGCGAATACGTGGCAGGAACGTTCCGAAAACAATAGAAAGAGGCAGTTATATAGTTTCATATTAGACATTATATATATATATATATATATATATATATATATAACATGACTTTCCATGAAGAAGTAACAATACCTTCCATCAACTATAGAGATGGCGGCAAAAGAGAGTGCTTGCTAGAACACGTTTTCTTTCCCTCATAGCCAGCGAATGAAATAAAGTTCATTAAAGAAAAAAAATCAAGTACATTTAAGCGCAACAGACGTGTTTAACATTGTTAATCAATTAATTAATAAAAACTAGTAATAACTTGTAAAATTTAAAACTGTATTTTATGTGAACAGTGATAGTGACTTAACTGTGACAATAACTAATTGTGGAACTTGATCTTGTGAGTTACAGATTTTGAACTACTTATTTACCGCTTCCCAGTTTAACTCCGATTCTTAACAAAACAGTCGTAATACTTTCTAAAAATTAAATCCGCTTCACAAAAAACACTTATTCACTTTTATTTAACACAATTTAATTAATGATTATCAACGAAAACAGTGACTAAACTTTTTTTTTTAAATGTAAACAACATCTACCGTCCGAAAAGTATCATATTAAGGAAACAAAGAACATTCAATTCATGGTCACGATAACGTACTTCATAGGATATCATCTGACAGTGTATTTCAACACTGGAAGTAAAGTCACCGTGTTTAAACGGTGATTCAAAATAACCGAAGATGTCTTTTAAATGTTCTGACTGTCTTATTAAAATTACAAACATAGAATTCATTGATTGTTCTCTCTGTCATCGTGAATATGACCTAGAATATACAGGCATAACAGTTAAAAGTTTTCAAGGAATATATGGTGAACAGAAAAACTACTGGAAATGTCCGGTATATATATATATATACCGGACATTTCACTAGATAGACGACACTAGTACGCTTTATGTTCAGGGAGTGTGGATACAGGTATCATATCTGACGAGGACGATACTTTGAGGTGTAGTAACGCACCAGAAAACAGCCAAATCAACAACAGCCCGAAGTACAGCCCGAAGTAAATGCTCTAACATCGTGAAATTAACATTACTAGATTAGTAAGCGAGCAGTTGAAGGACATACACGAGAAAATATCGAATGACCAAGAGTCACTTAAATTTATCAGCGATCAATATGAAGACCTCAAGAATAATTTGCAAAAAAAGATGAAATTATAAAGTCACTTCAAAGGGTAATGATGATCTAGTATCAACGGTCAAAATTCTTTCCAACAGGCTTTCCTTGAATGAATAGCATATGCGCGAAAGCAAACTTGAGATTAACGGCATACCCGAGCATAGAGAAGAGATTTTTATCCAACACCTTAATTCAAATGAGCTCAATCGTTGGTAGCTCAGTATACCGCCAGTGGTTCTATATAATTAGCTCGTTAAAATTCGATATTTACTATCAAAATATTAGAGGTATCAGAACAAAGACGGACATTGTACACACCAATATTATACAAAATTGTTACAAAATTATAACATTTACTGAAACATGGCTCTACCCTAATATTCAATGTAGTAAATTGTATATTGCAGGGACCGTCTATTCACATTGTCCAGTAAAAAGGATGGTGGAGGAGTAATGGTGGCAATACACAAACATAAAAATTCTGGCCGTGTACAGGATCGCTAAAGTGAGATTTAGAACCTATGAGTCACGACTGAAGTGAATGTAAACAACAAATTAGGCTCTCTCCATATATGTGTCGTATGTTTACCACCACCCGTAAAATTGGATCTTTTAAACAAATTCGTTGACAAAATGAATGAAGTAATAAGCGACTGTGATAATGTATTAATTGTTAGCGACTTTAATGTAAGCTTTATACAGTGGTCCTATGGTAGTATTTCTAATGTTACGATATCTTGTAATTACAATTGTAACTTGGGGTATGCTTTGGTCGATTTTCTGTCCTTAAATAGTCTTCAACAATACAATGGCATCTTAAACGTGGTTAATAAAATACTGAAATGAATGTAGATGTAGTAAAGCCACTCATCCTGCTTAGTAAAATAGATCCTAAACATTCTAATCATTTAATACGTGTATCGGGTATAGAACTAGAATATTTACGACCGTTACAAAAAATTAAATATAATTTCTAGAAAGCTAACTAGAAGAATATAAATTTTGAACTCAATAATGTTAATTGGCTCGCACAAATGACCAATAATAACGATGTAAATGAAATGATTTCTGCATTTTACAACACTCTGAACTCTGTTATATGTAAACACTTACCTAAGCATGAACCTAAGAATATTGAATACTCAATATGGTTCTCCAAGTTATTTATACGCCTTCTATCGGAAAAAGAAAGACTCCGTTTGAGGTTTAGTACCTATGACAACCCTCGTGACAAATTAGAATATGTTGATGCGCGGTGTCATCAACTGTACGGTGAATGATTTAAAAACTATAAACGCACTGTAGACTACAATATTTGCTCAAATCCCGAAACGTTCTGGCGCTACATAACAACCAAAAGGAAAAAAGCTACATCTCTTCCAGCTAAAATGCACTTAGACAATAGAGTAGCCAATATAGGTTCCGATATAAGCGAGCTATTTTCTACACATCGTCTTCACACGGCGTCTTCGAATACAGCGTTAACACGCGTAGTCGCTATATTGGATCGATTTTTACTGAGAGAGAAGTATTTAAAAAGATTAAACAACTCGATTCAACCAAAGGTACTGATGGCATACCTCCAGTGTTTATCAAGCGATGTGGTCGCGCGCTGGCCCTGCGTCGCATATTTTTAATCACTCCCTCGGGAGGAGTGTCTTCCCTGATAACTGGAAAAGAACTAGAATCATACCCATTCTTAAAAAGGGTGAAGTTACTGACGTTAGGAATTATCGACCTATAGCCATTTTGACAACTTTTTCTAAATTATTTGAGTCTGCGGTGCATCCTATCTTCACACAACATATTGACCCCCTTATATCAATACACCAACACGGTTTCACAAAAGGTCTGTCAGTCAATACTAACTTAACCTTTGTATCGGACTTATCTTGCGAAATTGACAAAGGAAAACAAGTAGATACAATGTACACTGATTTTTCTAGCGCATTTGATAAGGTTCCTCACAAGGTACTTATTGAGAAATTGGAATCGTTTGGAATATTTGGCACGTTATTGGACTAGTATGGGTCGTATCTTGGCAAGAGATTTCTGATTGTGGCTGTGAATGGTTACGAATCCAATATCTTTACGCCATATCCGGAGTACCAATAGGATCTCGGCTCGGTCCTATGCTATTCACATTATACATCAATGACATCGGATCTCAAATCCACCATTGTAAGTACTCTCTTTTTGCCGACGATAATATACAACTGGTTACGCATGCCCAGTTTGGAACCCAAGTAGTAATTTTCAGTCCCAACGAGTTCACTCGAAACAGTTCAGCGTAACTATACTAGACACTTTGGTTCTTGTGCTTCTGGTATATCATATAGATGCCCCTATGAACAACGATTAGCGCAATTCAAAGTCACATCACTGTGCAATATGCAGGCGTGACCTTCCTCACCTCACCTAAAAATCACCAGCTGCACGACGTTTCGTGCATAGCAGTCTTTCACGGCAGTATCGCATTGACAGCGTTAGGTAACTCCCCGGTTGTGTATGGTGGAGTAAAATTTGCTGTTCCCGGTGTTTAGGCTTTGGAAAAGCGGAATGAATACTTCCAGCCGGTACGGCTGAGCTATAATGTTCTATGAACAGCGGACCAGAAAATCCACGAATAATTTATCAGCACACTTTTTGCTTTTGTCAAGGTTATTATTTAACGAGAAAATGCGAACGAATTATTCCCTCGAGCAGGTAAGCGAGTGAAATTAAAGTAACCTATAGTAAGTATTTAGTAATGATTGAATTATTAAGATACTTTTACTAGTTTTTATTACTCCTCGTTCGCACTAGTGGAAAAACCTATACGCGTAGATCGTGGGCCAATCATGTGTTCACACGCCGACGCCGTCGTGTGTGTATGGGAGTGCTTAACATGTCCCATTTCTACGATTTCTCAATACGTGTTAAGAAATCTCTCGTGCGAACGGGGCCCTATTACAAGATTACATATCTTGTAATAAGGCACCATGGTGCTCATTTCAAGCTAGGATTCACGACTATTTGAAGGAAATGATACAGATTACAATGTTTCACAGAAACGAAACACGAACTTTCCTTTTTACTGTCGATCGATATTGCGACACTGCTAATGAATTATGTTTATGAACAAAATTTCTTAATTTTACACTTTTAGACTGTCAAAAAACGGAACCCCATGTAATTTCCTCATTGTCATCTGTCCGTACACCTGTCTGTACCTCAGTATGTTCTTTTACTCGAAGACTAATGACGCTTACTTGATGTACTCACGTAAGTACTAAGTGCGTCATATCAAATGAAGCCAAAGACAGGAGAAATATACTTTCTAGTAAAAAGTCCCCATCACTACCTTTTAACTACGTAAGATCGACTCAGTGGTCTACCACTAGATGTTAGAATGGTCATATAGCTTACATGTGTGTGCAATTTCAGCTCAAGCGGATACAAAAAACTTTTTTTCTTTTCTACGCAGTGAAAATTCCTTTATGCACTGCCCAACCGGCTCTGGGTGAACCGGAATTGTATGCCGGGCTCGGCACGAGAAGCGTGCGAGAGCCTTCGACCGCTGTGGTGGATCTGTCAGCAACAGGACACAGCAACGACTGGCCGGTCTCAAGAGAAGGACCGGTCTTCAACACAAAGCAGGATCGTCCCGGCTATTAAAACGACCCTGACAGCAACGTAGCTTTAGGCCTCTGCCTCCAGGTCCAAATCCCTGATCCCTTTACTTATCGTATGTAGAGCCTTCTGAGAACTCGTTCCTGTTGCCAACGGAGTGCATTATCGTTAGCTGTATCCTGTCGGGCACGTTCCGCTGTCTCTTTACGGGATATTACCTACTCACAAAAGTAAGCCACTGCTGCCTAGGACTCATCACTCTAGTGAATCGAATGAATGATGATCGATAGTGAAAAGTCCTCCCTTCGGAATATCGTCTGCGGCCACTACAACCACCACGTAGGGCATACCTCGAAGGTATGCTCTGCTGTGCCACAAGCGTGACAGATGGGATGGGGTTCCCTCAGACCACTTCGACTCAAATACTCATCGAAGCAGCCATGCTCGGTGAACATCTGTGTCTGGCGGAAGGTAAGGGGATTCTGATGCTGTGTTCGGAGACTAGGTGGAGCTCAGCAACAATGGGCACGCTGTACCGGAGCTCTGTCAAGTCCTCCAACCACCTCCGTATTAAGGTGTCTTGCACTTGCCGGCGAACTCGCTACACTACATCGCGTCCAGAGCGCTCGCCCAAAGCCCTCCTCTGCGCCCGAATAACGTGCAACTCGGCGAGTACCTCCGTCACTAATTCCCGAGCAGTGGCTGCTCCCCAATTAGTTGTACGATATCCTCATATAACCCTCATCGCGATGACAGGCTGCGCTTTGCGTGGTTGTGCCTTATTTCGAGCGTTGAGGGATATCAGCCCATACGGTTACATCGTGCTCCGGCATATACCCAAGTACAGCCTCGTATAGTTGTCGCTAGGTCCGCCTGGGTTATGTAAGAGCCGCCCTGGTGACCCTGCCACCTTCACGACCTTCGTCGCCATTTCACGGAAATGTGGTTATGAATGTATAATGAAATGATATATGTATAATGACTTGTATTATATGTAACATTATGTAACCTAAAAGTGGAATCGGAATGTGAAAGGATTTCTCCCAGAGGTTAATGCTAGATGCGTATGTAGGTATATATATATATATATCTTGGAACATTATTCTAAAGTATTTACAATACATTTTCAACTACGGACACACAGTAAGATATATAAATCGTGATCATAGAATTCAATAAAAGCTTTTTTAGTAAGAGGTGTGTGCCATGAGCTGAATGAGGCCGGCACAACCGGGGAGGTGTAATGTATGTATAACGATGTTCGTGTGGCTTGTGAGTAGTCTGTGGCCCATTGGAGTGGAGGAGGCATTTATAGATGCCGGTAGTCGTAAAAAGGCTCTGATTACTCGTTTGTCCCCCGTACTGTAATAAAAAAAAATCAAACCCAAATTGTTTTGAAAAAATTGGTTAAATGGTTTAAGAGATACGGGATCTTTTAAATATTTGGAGAATTTAAAGCATCTTGTGGCCGTGTTTTGTGGTGCACTCCGGTGGAGGTCTACGTCCCGCGATGATATTTATTCTTATTATGATGTCGAACATCACTTTTACTTTTTATAAATTCATTTACTTAGTTGAGCTGTAATGAATTAACTTTTTAAGTTGTTTGTTAAAGTCTCACATTAGCAAATGGTTACTTTCAATAATAATAATAATGTATCGTCATTTATTTATCAAAACGTCGTAGGCTAATAGAAATAAAAAAGAACATAACGTCAAAAACCAAAATACCAAATTTATGTTCAGAAATGTCAAATATCAAATAAACATTTATTTCCTTAATTTTAATTTTGTTTATTTAATTAACTTTATTTTGAGTAATAATTAATGCAAACAAATAATAATTGAATATCTCTTAATACCTACATAATAAGTTAAAATACCGGAAACTTGGTAAGTCGGTGGTAGTAGAATTCTTTTACTCTGACCATATTGGCTTTCAGTTACTTTGCTCCTTGTAGGATATTTTGCATTGTTATACATATTTTTCAGTTACTATAAATATGTCGTGTAATCGAAAGACTGTCATTAATTTTATAAACATTTTTATTTTAGTGGTAGTTATTTGTTTATCTATATTTCTTGTAAAGATATTGTTATTTAATCATTTCCAACCTACATTCAAATTGCAACGCGTCATAATAATAAGTCGTCACAATGCGAGGACACCAACTTCAAGAAGTCTTACTCGTATGACACCACAATCTTGGCCGTATTGGGAGGAGCCACGAGGTTTTTTAACTAAGAAAGGTATGTTGTTAGAAGGTTACATGGGTGAATACTTTTCATCTTGGTTTGCTGTTGAAAGTCTTCTTAATGGATGTCCATCAGAGAAAGAATTTTTTGTTTATGCAGACTCTGTGGAAAGAACTATGTCGTCAGCAAAGGCTTTTATAGAGAGAGGATATCCACATTGCAATATTTCTATTCACCACACAAATCCAAACCAATCTGATCCAGTATTTGATCCAATCATACACAATATAAGTGCTATTTTTAGAGAAATTGCTATGCAGGAGATAAATAAAGCCCTAAAGCAATTAAATTTGAATAACTCATATTTAAAGATAGAAGAAATTTTGAATTACAAACAGTCGGAGCTTTGCAAACTTGATAATCATTGTGATATGACAGTTGAAGACAATGAACCCGATATTGAAGCAGGGAAGAAACCAAAACTATTGGGACCATTAAAAATCTCCAATGAAGCTGTGGATGCTTTTTTAATGGGATACTACAATGGGTTTGCAGAGGATGAGGTAGCTTGGGGCAAATTAAAAACTACCGAGGACTGGGACTTGGTCTTGGAACTGTCTTCCAAATACCACAATGTTACATATAATACATGTCATGTTGCTATGGACTTAGCTATGCCATTACTTAAATATGTCCGAGACATTGTAGTAAATAAAACTCATAAAGTAACATTACTTATGGGACATGATGCCAACATAAATGTACTTTTGCATGTTTTGTCCTTGAAACCTTTTCTCTTGACTGATACTTTCGTACAAACGCCCATTGGGGGGAAAATTGTAATTCAAAAATGGTTGGATGTTGAGGATAATAAAAGCTATTTAAAAATGAATTATGTGTATCAGTCTACTAGTCAACTAAGAAATGGCATCAGCCTGTCTTTAGAAAATCCTCCTTTGTTCAAATTGTTAGAAATGAATATTTCTCAATGTAACAACCAAGGCTACTGTTTGTGGGAAGATTTTATAGCCTACCTTAATACATTTTGATTAAGGTTCAATGGCAGACACTTGACAAGATAATTCCCTAGAAGGGGAATCAAGGTGAGATGAGACGCATTATATTTGTAGTTGAATAAGCACCAACTGTGCCTTCTCTTACACGTGTAGATCATTGAAATACAAATGATAATTGAAATATGTGAACGATTGCCCAATTTATTTTATTTTATTGATTTCTTTATTTGTTATCCAGCAGCATTACATTTCACCTTATGCTTTTTCACCTTATTTTATATGGATTATACGTTTAAGGAGCCAATATAGGATATTACATACATCAAAATGATTGTTAAGGAGTTATGAAAATAAATTCAATGCTAGATTTTGAGGTGATTATTTTGACTAGAAATTATTGTAATGTACGCTACAGAATACTTATTATATATATTTAAGTAAAATTAAATGTATGTACAAGATGTATTGATGTTGTTAAAATATATACATATGTGTCTAAAGCTGTTCAAAAGTTAGATGTTAGAAACTATTTTTATATTGGCCTTTATTATTTTAGAATGATTAAATAATTTATAAACAGATTGTTTTTTTTACACCCACCTCCGAGGTGCACAAACATCTAGTCATTTAAAAGGATTTCCCTTTCAGCAAGGATCTGTTAGTATTATTCCTATAAACAATAGCTTTGAGGTCAATTGAGTTTATATGTAAAGTACAAGTAATACATTATAATTCGTTTATATTTAAAGGTGGTTAAAGGCTGGGTAACGACCTACTGCCTGTTGACTCATTCCAATGATGTTATGATCTATAATTACTATATAGAAACCGTCACGCCAATGGTCAGCTAGTAGCTAAAATGTGATTTGCATGACTTGTTTCATTCCTGAGCATAGATTTACAAAAATGTCAAGGTACACACTCAGCGCCTCAAGACCATTTGTATAAAAGATGTGTTAAATTATGCACTTTGTGGAAAATACTTGAAATAATGTGGACTTGCAGAAATATGTTTTTATCATGCACTTCAAATTTCCATTAAAGGTCACACACTCAGAAGAACATGGCAGATGGGCCAGTAAGGTTCTGGAGTGGAGGCCGCGTTTAGGAAAAAAGTGTTGTTCGACCGTTCATCAGGTGGGAAGAACATGTCCATGCAGTAGCCGGTCCGGGATGAATGCGAGTAGCAGGAGATCATCTTGGCGTTCATTGAAAGAGGCCTTTGTCCAACAGGGGACCGACAAGGGCTGAGAATGATGATGATGAAGGTTGACTCTGCAAAAATGAATGTTTATGTACTCCGGGATAGTAGGTGCCTGCTGTATATACACTACAGTATGAAATCATGTAAAAATGTGAATTAAGAGAAAGGTAAAGGTGTGTGATGAGGGCTTGGAACGTAACAAAATATGCTGAGAGTAGGTATAACGATTTAGTATGGAATTGTAATGAATTTTCAGTAGGAATCTTGGTAAGCCTGGAACGTCGGGCTAGTTAAATACTTAAATAAACCGCGATAAAGTCTGTAAGAGTAGATTTATTGTAATGTATAACATTTGCGTTAGCTTATGGCATCATTATATTGGTAAGAGTTAATGTAAAAACATGCTCTGTTGAGTTATTTCCATGTTCTTATGAGCCAGCTGTCAATAGGAATCTATAATATCGTAAGTATAGAATAATGTTCTAAAGCTGCTGAATATAATTTCAATACGGCTGCCACTAATTTATAGACCTGTTCCCGATGAAGATTTTAGTGTATAATTTAGCTCATGTTATTCACAGGCAAAGCTGAAGCGGTACACTAATAAATAAATAAAAGCAACATCCCACCGGCAATTTAGAATGTTGACACGCCATTTTTACCAGGGGATCATTAACCTTTTCCGTAACAAGTTGCCTGGGCAAACAGGGACTCGAGTGAGACTTGATGAAAACACATATCTTTATGATGAACCGATTGATAAAGGATGTGCACATATGGCCAGTTCCTGGTGAGTGGTCCCACTACATCAGTATAACCAACAAACCGATTGACATCCATCATCTCTATCAGAAGGATTGCTTCTTCCTGATAATCTTCAGTTGCAGCCACTGGTGGTGTATCTCGCATGAAATGGGCTATTGAATTTAGCCTCGATTCATTTCGAGCATCCATTGATATGTATAATATACCATATAAAGTGTTTACAAACTAACTGAGGAATGTGGAAAATATATCCTCAGATATTTCACCGCAATGCAATCACTAGTATTGCTGACTGCAGTGTTATATGTGGCGATACGAATGACAGTCAAAATATACCAAACGGGAATGATTGTACAATACAGCGTCATCCAAGTCTTATCATTTTATGTTGAGTACCAACATTAGCATAACCTGAATATTTACGTATATTGCCTCCTTTTTCTGTTGTACAATTGGACTCTTACAATAACAATAACTTCTCGCCGGACACATATCAACCATTCAGCAAAGGCTAAGGCTCTGCATGCTTCAAGTATGTAAGTCGAGGAAAGTGTCATTAGTTTTAGATTTTTAGCACTAATCATGTCATCGACTAGGGGCGAAATGCTTTATTCGGCACTATCACGCGCCTATAATTATCCACCAAATCAGAGATTACGCCAATACACTGCTCTCAATAACCTTATCCTCATAGCCCACTGGAAACTCATCCGCATGAAACGTGACAGAATAACCGCCACATGCCCGTATTATCTGGGCAAGACGTGCCCGTTAATACCTCACTCACACATCAGCACTGCCTCCATAGAGATAATATAGATGGAGGAGGGAAGCCATAGACGCTCCTATGACTGCGAGCATCGGTCTTCGTTATTCCGATAAGGAAGATGAGTATGCATAACTATCTGATCTCGCATGCGCATTGCATAGAGAGAAATAAATGAAAAAAAAAAAGGAGAGACTGGGAGTGCGCATTTGTTGTATTTTTGTCATATTTTGCTTTCTACTTAGACGGATGCATTTTAGGCCGGCTTCCCTACTCGTTCTATATTATTTCTGGCTGCCTCTCAGAAACACTGTAGATTTTGCTGGAACAGTACCATGCCCTAATAAATAAACAAAATGTAGCCGATTCAGCTTTGTAACATGCAAATGAATTCTAAGACTAGACAAAGGACCGCTGACTTGCAGTGTCAGTCACGCACACTTGCGACTGGCCAGAGTCATTTTACACATTCACAAAACAATAGCGATATAACAATGCAGCTACTTTGTCTGTCTCTTCGTTCGGGCTTCAGTTGTTGAAAATTTTTTCATAAGACACGTTGTCGGTGTGTCCCAACTGCCAAGGTATGTATTTGCATTTTAATTGTATATTTTGATAGAGTTTACATAAGGGTAACACAATACAACTATGTAGGGAATAGCATTTTTCATATCATTACGAAACCTACAAGCTTGGATCTATGGGAAAATCTCGATATAATGCGATGCCGAAATATTTTCATGTAGGGCTGCTTCAACTGGACTGTCTGGGCGCATAGGCGAACTTGTACACAGTGGGGGCCATTTTAAGACTAGTGATTTTTGAAAATAGTATAATTAGGCCACACGAAGCCATTCCTAGAGCGAGACCATTTGGGTTTTTACGGAAACCACAACATCTGTCTCTTTTAAATGTTTACCTTTGAGGTGGCTACGCCAGTGTTACTAGAATTTCCAAAAGTGCACTGTGGTATTGGCAGGTTATTGGCTTTATATTGTGGCATTGGCAAGTTATTGGCATTATGTTGTTGTATTGGCATTATATTGTTGTATTGGCATTATATTGTGGTATTGGCATTATATTGTTGTATTGGCATTATATTGTTGTATTGACATTATATTGTTGTATTAGCATTATATTGTCGTATTAGCATTATATTGTTGTATTGGCATTATATTGTGGTATTGGCATTATGTTGTTGCATTGGCATTATATTGTGGTATTGGCACTATATTGTTGCATTGGCATTATATTGTTGTATTGGCATTATATTGTTATATTGGCATTATATTGTTGTATTAGCATTATATTGTGGTATTGGCATTATATTGTTGTATTGGCGTTATATTGTGGTATTGGCATTATATTGTTGTATTGGCATTATATTGTGGTATTGACACTACATATGTACTTTACAACCAGCTATTTTATCGAACAGTTGAGTAAAAGTAGTGCTAATGTGTACTGTTGGACCTGACAAAAATCCTCCTACCAGCATAATCTATATATAAAAGCGAAATATCGCTCGCCGATCGCTCGAGATCGAAATCTCAGAAACTATAACACCTACAAACTTTAAATTTTCCTGGCAGGTTCTTTTTAGGGTGCAGACATGCGCTAATAACGAAATTAACGAAGCTTCAGCTAAGCGTGCGATTTTGGGGGTGGAGTGCGCAGGTGAAACCGCAAGGGCCTGATGGTAATAAACATATAATTTCAAAGGTTCAATAGACATTCGATGCGAAGATTATCCATACC
>JAFELO010000069.1:975816-1010602 GCA_017140195.1 Eumaeus atala
TCCATCCCGGTCCAGCTACTGTACGGAGATCGTCTTCCCACCTGGTGAACGATCGACCACAGCTTCGTTTTCCTAAACGCGGCCTCCACTCCAGAACCTTCGTGGCCCATATGCCATCTGATCTTCTGAGTGTGTGACCAGCCCATTGCCACTTCAGTGAGCTTATTCTTCGTGCGATATCGGAAACTTGAGTTCTCTGCCTTATGGCTTCGTTGCGGAATTCTATGGGACAAAGAAATACCCAACATAGCACGTTCAATAGCCCACCGATCTACCGCAAACTTGCGGTAGATCAGTTGGCTAGTCCGTGATGACCTACGGGGAGAACGCATTGGTAAGTAAGCTCTGCGGTATATAGACACCAAGATACGATAAATATGTATCTAATACTAATATTAGCTACACAAGAGCGTGATCCCTTCCTCGGTTCTCTTCGATAAAGTGACCCAGGGCGCTTACTCTAACTCAATTAATCTCATTGGTGCCTACGTACTACGTGTCTACGTCGACAAGAATAAATTGTAAAAACAAGCATAAATTGTATGTTTAACATACCAAAAGCATATTAAACTGCCATAATATTATGTAGTTACATTACGTGTAATTATATGTTTATTATTTCGCGTGTCACCAAAGTTCATGTTTTCGGACAGGATAGTATCTAAAGTTAAAGTATTGACCAAGATGTGTCAGATCTGAGAAACACGAAGGCTTACCAATAAGAGGTGTTCTGAAAGACGTAACCGGCCAAAGCATACGAGTGCTAGCCCATAAACGATCCGTTCACCTGAGAGAATGATTATACCACAATAAGCAAAACCGTATAAAATAAATAATAATATTTTATATCATTATGTATAAATACATTTTGCAGCTCCATTCATGCATTGCAGCCGAATTGAGTCCCCAATAGCGGATTAGAATGTATGAAATTAAGATGATATGTATGGGTTATTAGATATCATTTAATTAGTCCAATTATTATTATTATGCTCCCTTTGTCTATTAACCACTAAACAAACAAGCTCTTGAGCTTTGTAATGTTATGGAGTAGAGAATATAAGATCGATATTATAGCTTGTTTAGTAAAACGCGCTAACCTCTGAAACGGGCCCAAGGGAGGGGAGGGCTCAAGGAGGACGGTGCATCAGCATAATAATTATGCCGATATGGTCGTTGGTAGTCATAACAAGATACCCACGTTTTTCCTACTATAATATAAAAAAATACTACTCCGACTTGTTTTCTTTTGTCTGTGCTAGATAGCCCGTTTCCCGTGAAAGATTGTTATGCAGAGTCTATGGTAGGGTACGCGAGTGAAGTGAAATAATACACTGATACGCAAACGACCAATTTGGATTGGTCTTATACGACTACCGACGCCCATGAACATCCACATAATGTCTATGCCGATGCGTTGAATAAACCGCACGAAACATAACACTGTAGACCTTTACGGCGGTATTATGTGAGTGAGAGGTACCTCACCGGACGTGCCGGTCCAATTCCGTTGCATAGAAGGAGGTAGTGTCACGCACTATGCATGGCACTGCCTCCTTCTTTGCAGGATGGCACTACCTCTTCCTATATATTATTATGTACGCTAATGTGTTATTTTCTTTTTTTATTCTAAGAAGCAGTAGTTTTTTTAATACACGTTTAAAGCCAACTTCTTAAGTTAACGCGAAGCATACCTCTTCCTAAAACTTATAGATATATTATATTAGTCATAGCTAAGATATTATCTCGGCGACACATACGATCGTCGATCAGCCATAAACTCATACCAGATAGTTCAATTTGTTATATTGTGCTTCGAAGTTGCAGTTTACCACCAGTGAATAAAGAAACCGAAACTCATATACAACAAGATGGCCTTGAATTATGTACTCGTACTCGACAGAATTATAAGTAAAAGTAAGGTGTAAGTAAGAATTGCAGTTAGTAGTTAGGTAAGTTCAATTGTTATAATTATTGTCCTTCTAGTGGATGTAGGTAGTACCTAGTACCTAAACAAAATTCTTTGTTGTGTGTTTACAGCTCATCATTTAAGGCGCGTCCACACAGAGCGAGCGAGCGCGCGGCCATTCGCTTTGTGTGTCTGTTCTGGATCTGAAATATTTCAAAAACTTAACACTACGTGATAGACAAATATTAACTCTAATTTTGTCCTATAAAAAGTGTTGTTGTAAGTAGGTATGTAATTGCATTTTACTTCATCACCTACTGTTATTTCAGCATGTTTCACAAAATGTGGCTTTGATATATATTATTTGCGCTTTGTCATACAAATACAAATCTATATTTTGAAGTTTTGTGTCTTAAGTACTTAGCCCTTTGACATGTTACATTAATTAAGCCTGGTTTTTACAGTGCACACAATGTTAATTTTTAGATATCGAAGAGTGAATTAATGAATTAACAAAATATTGTTTATTGCAGACAATATGCAAAAAATGTACAATAAAGAAAGTAAAATAATACAATTTATTAACACACAAAGTAATTATCTACTGATCAGTGTGATTTTATAAAGTGAGAAGTTCGTATCTACAGACTAGTATCAGCACGATTTGGCCGCATTGTACCATAAAAACTCCCTACAGTAAAAAAAAAAATATTATGCAGTTGTAAATTTAATGATAAGGATAACAAAAAGAGAAAAAGTTTCCATTTTATAGCTAGCCATTTTCGGTTCGGTAAAAAGCTAGCCCTCATTGAAATGAGTGAATAGTTATCAGCTTTTTCGCACGTTTTTTTTTTACACTCGTGGCGTTGTCGTCGTTTCTAATTTTAACACTCGTGGCGTTGCTTGGTTAGAGAATGGCGATTATCGAATACATAAATAAAAAAAGTATGCCCAGATAGGTTCGAAGGTTTAGAAGGGAGCATAGCTCCCGACTAAGCCTTCATGGTTAGGTTATATTTTTATTTGCACTCAAAACACTTGGTCTAATTTCATACTTGTATCAATCACTGCCTAAAATAAAGAGATTTAATGAGGCTAAAGGTCAGCAGCCATATTGAAGAACACTCGCAGTGACAATCCCGTTAATCTTTCGCCCACCACAAACCAAAACGGCTTTTTTTTTAAAACGGCTATCCTTTATGTAATACGGCGATTTGTACAAAATGACTACGACATATACTTTACATAATTGATGACAAGATAGAGAATAAATTTTAATTGCGAATCAAACGCGTACGAAATCTCGTGAAACGGTTTTTCAAAATTGAACTAATTTCATATTACAGGCTCTACGGAGATCGCCCGACTACTACAAAGGTACAAGTGTAGAAATAAAAGAAGAAACAAAAAAAAAGATATCAGATCAGCATTTAATTCGTTATTTTACAAAATGGCGGTTTTAATTGGATATGAAAATAGAGCATTTGAAATTGACGTTAAAGACGCCGCCAAAATTTGTAACTTTTTAAGTGATGGAAAGAGCAATGAAAGCAGTTTACATAAATCTTATTTGAGTTTACAAGGTAAAATAAACGAGATGGTGATTAAAGTGGCCGCTACCAAACGAACAACAAAGTTGCAAATTAGTGATCACGAGTGAGTACTTAATATTTTTTATATCTTTAGAATAATTGATGATAATTGCTTTTTACTTTTCTTTTTCCATAATGTTAAATGAGACTTAGTTCTATTGTATATATTGAAACATTCGAAATACTAAGTAATTAATTTAAATTAAAAAAATAATATTTTTTCATTTGAACTTTATCCATAAATCCAAAATCCATTTTACAATTTTATGTATGACTGTCAAAATCACTATATATATATATATATATATATATATGTCCTTTTTTTTGGTGATGAAGGGGAATGCATTTACGCATATACCTGGGAGCCCGGGTAGACCCCCCCAGACCTATGTTGGACTCGGCCATTGGGTAGCAATACCAACTAAACCCCTACGGGAGCCTTCAACCGCTATAAGTGGAGGGTCCCGGATCTGCAGGCAACAGCCGTATTGTTTTTGGGGCTAAACTGTGTGCGGTTTGTACAAAACAACTACGACATATAAACGTAGATAACTATTACATGAAATATAAATGGTTACTAATCTGTAATAATAATATCTTTTGCACGACTCATAATGCGTAGCAAATGGAGAGTACTATACGAATTCTTTTCGCATCCGTATAAATAATTACAATTACGACCAGTACTGCCTTTTCAAAAACAATTAAATGTAAAATTATAAAAGTGATCATCAAAAGAATAATAATAAAATATCAAAATATCAAAAGAATAATAAGAATAATAATAAATAAATAAACTCAGAAATGTCTCCGTCCAAGCACGATATCATCAGAAGATAAAAGTTTACTATTATTTTATTTGATCATTTTTTAGTTCCGTATCTAGCAAGGAGAGAACGGAACCTTTATAGGATCACATTGTTGTCCATCTGTCTGCCCATTATATTTCTTTAGAAATAAGTTTAATCAATAAGAAGGTGCTGTGCGTTCCTAGGTCAACTATTTGGATGTTGCACTGAATGAATCGTAAGTATCTCGTTCCATAAAAAATATTACCATTATTTACACCTAATATGATGGTAATATTTATTATTATTACTACATTAAATTTTATTTTATTATCATTAAACTCAGACAACAGCAACTTCAGCGATCCGGTGAATTACGTTATTAGGCTTCTCTTCGCTTCCCCAGTTTAGCTCCAAAAACAATATTACGCTGGGCCACATTTTCAAAATTGTACCAATCACAAGATATAGAATGTGCTAAGTCTGTAATAGCACAATTACTAATCGATAAATGCTGCGATGGACCTCATAAAAAGCGATCACAATTAAAAAAACCTATTTGTCAATGTCTTTAAATTTTCTTGTCGAAATAACTATTGAACATCACTGTTGCACTATTGCAGTTGCTTTTACTGCCGCACAATCCGCAGCTGATTTACAATTGTTTACTGTGTGTATTTTGTGAGCTGAAGACGATAGAGACACTATAAAACTGTTACGATTAATTACTAAAAGCATAAAGAAATAATGTTACTAACTAGTATATAAGTAGTTAATATATATTTATTAATGTGTCATTAACGATGTATTTGAAACAAATAGAACCTAATCAAACATAGTGATTATATAATAGGATACAAACAGTATCTAATGTTTGATAAAACCGATAAAAATACAGCTTGCACATTTACAATGTACATGCTGACGAGCGGTAGCCAGTTGCACGCCACTCGTATAGCTATCCGAACGTGCATTCTATATTTAAAACGGGTAGAGTTTTCGCGCGCGATGAAAATGTGTCTGTGAATTTACGATTTGCTTGTAAATGCATACCTACTGCAAATAAAAATATAGATACCGGATTCAGTGAGTCCATTGGATGATTGATATAATAATTCATGAAATATATTTGTATTTATCTCTGGTGATATCTAAGTTGAATAGTGTTTATTCATAATGACCATAATAATTTATGTGCATATTGATACATTTAAATCCTACTTAATAAGGTTCATAGTGGTTAAACCTTGGAATGCGAATAAGATGTTATCAATTATCAAAAATCGGAAGTGTATTTTCACTGTAGCCTAATCGCTTGTTAGTAAACACGTTGTTGACATGGAGTTTCCAGACCATATATTTCAATCAAGTTGGCCACCTCTGCATTATATGCAAAATAACAAGTTGACAATGGTACCAACTTATGTTTAAAAGTATTCAAATATAATTTAATATGTCTTAAAATCGGCCAAGTGCGTGCGGACGCGCAATGTAGAGTTGCGTACTTAGCCAGTACACTAATGCGATCTAACAAGTTGGTTTATGATTTGATTAGTAAGCAAGAGTGATTTTCTTTATAATATAGGGGCAAACGGGCAGTTTGAGGTTTTTGACGACCACAGACGTCGTTAGACATTAACATTATTGTCATCCAAATGTGTTGGCCTTTCTCTTCCCCTCCAATGGACCACCGGCTTCACACGGTGGCGGTGTCATGTGAATGAGAGGTACCTCACCGGTCATGGCAGCCGATGTTATAAAGAGTGCCAACATGTAGTAAAATGTAAAAGTATGTCGCGTCAAAGTAGCAACGCAGTCCTTTCTATGAAAGATAAAGACGAGATGAATAAGGGTTGAGAAGCTATGAATCTTCTTATAATTTCATCAACGAATACCACGTTTTGTAGTTATCTAACGGGTTTTACCGCGACACTTAAAATACTTATCGCCTGGCTGGTGTAACGCGTTCGAATGTCGAGCAAGGTATTTACTTAAAAACGTAGCCAGCACCTTGTAATAAGTATTTTAAGTAGCGCGTTAAAACCCATTGGATAAATACAAAAAGTGCAACAAATGTGAAAGTCTCAAACGAATACTACGTTAGTAATTGGACCATTACGAACATTAGACCGACAAATCGGAAAAATGTTGTATAATAGGATTACCCAAAAAAGGCCCTATGTATGACATATATTTAGTTCTTTTTTGTTGACGCGGGGAAACGCATTTACGCGCCTTCACCGGCCCTGGGTGTGGTCCAGTGGTGTGTGGGACTCGCGGCACATGATAGTGCCGATTACCCACGAAAACCACTGCGAGTGCCATCAGCGCCGTCCTTGGTGAGGTGCCCCGGAACAACAATCATCAGGGCACCTCAACGGCTAGTCAGTCCCCTAAGGGGCCAACTCCACCTCCACAATGTAACGGGGTGAAGTTCCCATCCTCGCCCCTTGCCCAGTGCTCAATAACGCCACCTCCTGTTGCCCTTAGGTCCCCCCTTGTTATAAGAGAGGTACCGAGAGCGATTCCTCCTCCTGATTTCTAAGCCTCCTCTTTTATAGATGCAAAGATCCACCTCGGTTCAATTGGCTTCGCCTGGATTCACCCCACGATACTAGCCCCATCGCCACGCCAAGGCCTGAACCATGGTGGGGACATATATTTAGTCCTATCCTATCTTCTTCTAAATATTTAATTAAATTAAAGAGTTCTTTTTTGGTTAGAGTGCACTGATCTCAGGAACTGCTGCTTCGAAATAAAAAGATCTTTCAGTTTTAGATAGCCAATTCATCCAGGAAGACTATAGGAACATTAGTATGTTCCATGGCGGGTGAGCGTGTCTGCAATGCCGGCAGGACTGGGGGGTGCCGCTCGCTCTCGTGATAGGTTCCGTCCCAAAGTGACAGCTATGCAGTAGCTTTTCGTGTAGTCTGTCAGTTTACGGTTATTGGAGGTAAGAAGGGAAGAAGGGCAAGACATCTGCCTTAGAATTATTCCGATGTCTATGGGTGTCGGTAGCTCTGATAAGACTCGTTATCAACCTTTTTCTAAACAGGAATAATTACAATGCAGATTGTATTATATTCAATAATTTTACTAGTTTATGTACTGTAGAGTCTAGACAACACTGTCTTGATCTAGAGTATAGCAAAATCTAGCCTGGTTTCTGGTTTAATCCAATTGATGCCTTACCTTCCAAGCACATTTTAGTTACCGCCTATCACTCGTGTAGAAAACGGCCATTCCTCAGTTGGTTTAACTTAACGTGCATTTTGTAGTGTCTCGTAATTAGGTTAAAATGGGTAGTGTTTAGGACAGATAGCCAGTAAGTAGGACGACAGGGTCATGTAAGTTGTATCTCTTTTTTTATTTGGAGGAAATCCTCAAGACTTCCCCCGCGGTATTGCCAGTGTAAAAAAATTACGGGATAACGAATATTTTTATGTTTTACCAGATAGATTTCTATATCTGTGTTAAACTTCAGCCTCTACTATTCCGCAAGAGAATAATAAAGATACGTATAAATCTTTGCGCTATTATTTTTTTTATTTAATAGTTTTCCATTTTATATTAGTAGAAATAGATGTATCTAAGTAAGTGATTTCGAATAATTTGCTGCGACTATAAACGTCAGGTGTCTAAAACTTGATCTACTAGCTTTAGTGTTTCTTTGCATACATAAATTTTCGGGGTCCTACAGCCACAGATTTTTTCCAATTTTTATTCAACATGAGCTGTTATCCGCGACTTTGTCCGCGTGGACATATAAAGCCACGCCCAAAAGTTTTTATTTCTATAACCTATGTATTGTTCTGATGTACAAGCTATATTAATAAGTAAAATTTAATTAAATCCATTCAGTAATTTTTACGTCAAAGGGTAAGTAACATCAATCTTTACAAACTTTCGCGTTTATAACATTACTAGGATTATTTCGATGTGGTAGTGTACCAGGGACACAACCGGTTCCAGTCAGATGCGATGCTAAAGAAAAATAAGAAACAATAAACTAGAATTGAATACAATTCTAGTTTAATGTTTCTTATTTTTCTGAATACACCGCCAGATAAGAACATGTATTTTTTCCTCAACATGGAAATGCTCCGGTTTAATGGTGTGATATTGTATATTCATGAAATTAACATGTAAATGATGACATGAATTTCTGTGGGTAACATTTTATTTTAAGTGGTTAGAACTTTTTATAAAAACAAGTGGGTGGACATAGAAAAGTTTTTATTTAATATGATAAATATAAATTATGAAAAGCATTTACGCGCTGCCTTCGGTCCCGGTGGAATCCCATGGGTTGCGTGAGACTAGCCAATGAACCAATTATCATCGGCCGCCAAAACTGAGGTACCCGAATCATCTTCACCATAGGCTTATCTGGCTGCGTCGTGGTATAAGTGCATTTTCAACCATAAATCTCGGGGGGAGTGTTCGAGTCCGATCAAAAATTTCTTTTGTGATTTTACAATTTCTAAAAAGTGTTTGAAGGCGGTGGGCACTAGACGGTGTCTCACCCTCGCCTCGCAGAGCACAACCTGATTTATCTGCTATGCTATGTAATCCTGTTACCTGCGCCAGATTTATCTCCAGACGTGTCGGACTGGGTCATCTGAATAAGGGAATGGGGCGACAGATATCAGATGGTGTACTTGAGTCTGTACTGACACTTATAGTAGAGCGCATGTGTTTACATATCACACATTTCCAGCGCAGTCAACAAGTCTCTATAGGGAAGGGCGTTGATACCGAATTTTGTCTAGCAGATCATATTATTAGTTCGTCACTATCAGTGTGACGTGAGGTATAGATTACAGTATACTAACGTGAGGTGATGGTTTTGCATATGCCTATGCGGTTTGTGAAAATCCGGAAGTCCTGTGGGAGGATAAGATAAGAAAAGACGACGCATATCGTTAACCTCTCCTAAGTAAGGGGCTGGCTCAGTTAGTGCTCGTGATACGCCAGAGGTCGCGGCTTCTAACAGCCCAAGTCATTGCGGTTTATTACATATTATATGTAAAAATTTCAAATATATAACATTACTTAAATTCATTAATATCTGTACTAATAATATGTAGCTGAAGAGTTTGAGTGTTTGAACGCGCTAATCTCTGCAACCACTAGGTCGGATTGATCAATTATTTCTGTGTTGAACAGTCCACTTGTCGAGGAAGGCTACAGGCCATATTCCGTTAAGCTACGACTTACAGAACCGGAGGATATAGTCCTCCCTATTAAGTGCCTTAGGTCACTGTCGCGAATCACTTGCTGGATGCACCGGAGTTCACCGTTGAAACCGCGGGTCATGCCAGTTAAATATATTTCAGTTGTCTAGTGCCTGTATCACAAGTCCAACAACGGTAGTTACCACAGGACTCGGATAACGTGGTATAATAAGTTGACAAATATTATTAAATTATTATTAAGTTAAAACACCATCTTTTGTGGCCTAAAATCTGGTCGTATGCAGGGTTACATAATTATGTTTGTTACTATGTTTACGGGTTGTCAAAAGACTTCAACCCCGAAGCGTTCAATGGCACCATATGCCAAAATAATGACCATACTATTCTACTAGTATGTTTGTAACAAGCCGGGAAAACAATTACTTCGCCAATTGCAGCTAATTATACAGCTATGACGCATTGTTGTAGAATACACAGTCGGCTAAACACTACAAAGATTCGTAGACCCGCCTGCTTTGTACAAATTTGCAATCAATACAATAAAAACGCTTTTTAATTTTTAACGCGTGCTAAAAAGGCATTGTAATTGAAAACACGGCTGGACCATAAAATGGCTCCTTGGAGAGGAGGGGGAGAGGAGTAACGCATCTGCTTGGCAAAAATAATGCGGATGTCTATAGGCGTCTGCTGTAGTTTGGAGGCACCGACTACGCGATTGTCCACTTGTGTGTCCTTTCACTTCTACGGGTTCATCACAGAATGTTGTCAGTCTTCACAGTTCCCTGAACTCTGTCATTCACAACAATTTTTTGTAATAAGTAGTGCCATGCTGCATAGGAGGATGTAGTGCCATGCATTGTGCATGATAATTTATCCTCCTATGCAACGGAATCGCGCCGGCACGTCCGGGGAGGTACCTCTCGTTTACTTGATACCGCCGTGAAGTGATATCTATGGTGTCGCTTTCCGTGCGGTTTGTGAGTAGCCGGTGGCCATGGCGTGGTGGGAGGAGAAAGGGACGACAACTGATCGATATATGCTGATGCTCATGTTATACACTATAAAAAAATTGTATCTATAATAATACTAAGGAAAACATTGCGTTGCACCTACGCAATGTTCGTGTTATCAGTACAATGCAATGTTATCCCGTATCCTAATGCGGTTGCGGCGGATGCTGCATAATTATTTCGTAATATGCGTAGCACTCACTACACGCATGTGAAGTTAGGTTTGCATCGAGGAACTTACGCACCATACACTAATACCCTGTTTTCCTTTAAATTTCAATCTGCTTTATATTTAATTTCTTATCAAATTTTCATAAATATCAGGACCACGTAATACTATGGTTGTGGTTCCCCCGCAATCACACAACTGAGTGCTTTCAATTTTACGCTGTTGTGCATTTTCCCGTGCTTATTGATATTTAATTTTTTTTTTAAATGTAGAGGTTAATTTAAAAATATTCCAACTACTTTTGACTGTTTAACGAGTTTTTTTTTCTTCATCTTTTGAGTATATTTCGTTGTTATCAGTTATACATTTTTGTCTGAAAATAGGTAGTAGTGGATTATTAGTGTATAGCAGTGTAATAATTAGCCAAAAAAAAAAAGCTATATTCTGATCTTTTCTCTTTTACATTATAAAAAAAATACAAAAAATAAAAAGCTTTCGTGCGAATGAGACCTTTTAGACGAGAATGCGAATGCGACTTAGAAATGTGACGCTTAAATTTCTTTTTTTGCAGGTCACAGGTGTATCACTGTTTTGCCATGCCTAACATGGAGTGACGTAGATTCTGTTTACCTGGGTTTTTAATAATTTGTGGTATTTCTCATTTTAAATAATAAAAGGAATAGATTAAAATATTTTTTCCCCAAAAATAAATAGTTGCCTTGGAATAGATTTTGACTAGATATAGCAAATATTTATATATTAATATTTTAATAATATGATGAAACGGCACACGATAAGGCCTCATTTAGATCGGACAAATAGGTGTTACAGATGAGATTGAGATGAAAAGGGTAGGCTGCAGGGTACGCGTTCAAAAGTTTATCATCTCAATATTATGTTATCTATACCCATACTAGATTATTAAGCCTCTATCAAGCCTATAAATTAATAATGTCATAAGATATAGCCAGAATTGACAAGACCCACTACATTTAACTATAACATTAAAATAACACTATAACATAACACTATAAACTGCATTAAAAAAAGCTCACCCCCTGTCTGCACTGCTTAAGAGTGTAAGCTTTGGCTTAAAAGCTGAACGGACGGATTTTGTTTAAATCCTGTTATAGGTATCTTTTTGACGACAACAAGAAATAGTCGACCGTCAGTCTAAATGTTTTAACGTTTACAATACAGTAAGATACTTTCTGCACATTAATGACACCTTCTGAATTTTACATAAGTTTGAATACACATGAATGAACTAGACGTCTAGCATAGGATATGCACAGAAATTAGATAGGCTTTGCGTTAACATGATGACTTGGATCATTGTTCTGCACACATATGTGATAGTGTTAAACACACATATGTGATAGTGTTAAACACACATATGTGATAGTGTTAAACTCATAAAGTAGTGACGTTGTTTGCTGGTATCCGCTAGTCTAAGAAACAATGTTATACTATCTAAGTCATCAGTTCCACGTAGGAAGTGGCCTTTTTACGACTACCGACGTCCATGAACATCCACATGATTATTATGCCATTGCGTTGCCCTCCGTCACCCTCTCTCCCAATGGGCCACCGGCTATTCACAAACCGCACGAAACGCGACACTAAAGATGTCCCTTTTCGGCGGTATTATGTGAGCGAGAGGTACCTCCCCGGTCTTGTCGGCCCAATCCGTTGCTTTCGGCAAAATTGTTCGCCATAGCGCCTTAGGAGGGATGGAACAATAAGGTAGAAAGTCTGTAAAGTGTCAAGGGGCCCGGTCCGAGAGTCCTTTTTTCAATTTTTTATAGTATGGCGGGGAAAATGATCAACCGGAGCCTTTTCGTGTCTACCGACGCCCTTGGACATCCGCATTAATGCCATCCAGATGAGCCGTCCTCCTTCCCTCCTCTCCTCCAATGACTGACTCATAAACCGCCCGAAGCGCGACATTGATAGCTATATATTGAAGGACACGGGGGCCCCGCCTGATGAAATTGCCAAAGGCCACGAACCTTATAGTTACCACTGCTAAAAGTCCTAAGGAAACTCCAGTTCGGACTGTAAGTGCCGTTACTGATATTAAGGGAGTTCCTTCTATCTGACTGGTACTACAGCGTCGGTTGTCGTCTACTGGTGATACAGCGTCTACTGGTGATACAGCAGGGCGAGTTGGACTGTACCAAACGCATTAGTTCTCTACTAGGCTACCATTAAACAATATAATTTTTAGAATACACAGAGTATGTATTAACTTATCACACCATGAGATGGGTTAGTCTGATCGTATCATGACTTACACACTATTTTCATTATCCACTTTATTAAATTAGTATTCGATCGACCATTTTTTTTTAATATAAATTATTGCACGCCTTAACGAATGAGAGATATTTCACAGTCGTGTCTATCTAGTTTAGCTGGAAAACAGCAGTGACACTGCCCCTAACATCAAGTTCGTATTCACGGGGATCATTTCATTGTTACATTTATTTCACTAACCACGACCCTGCAACAGATTAACCAATATATACAATATGTAACAAAAACTCTTTGTTCCCTTTAGCACGTATCCATGAGTGCACACGTGTATTACGTATCGGTTTATATATATTCAACTTATCAATTAAAATTAAGCAATGATTTAAATTGATCCAAAAAGTTTTCTATAGTTAGAAAAATATTGTGTATTATGGCGCGGTAGGACTGGCGGAAGGCAGCGGTCTAACGTGTTAACCACACTAGAACTAAAACTACGCGTCAGGGCGCTGAACAATTGTCAGTCATCTCTGGGTGAATACACATAAATATGCAATAATAATTCTAATTATCGCGTCACATTTACTATATCGCATTAGAGTCATGAAGTGCGATGACCAATCGGTGCTGCATACTTCGCGTGTTCGCATGCACCTTTATAGTATTAACCTCGAGCGCGGTGCATTTTTATGTAATAGTTTTCAAATTCGAATTAGTTCCACGCGCAGTTCCCTACCAGAAGGACGTCCGTTCTATTTGACATTTTTTGGTGACACGGGAAAACGCGCTTTCACCGGCTCTGTGTGGGGTCTAGTGGCGTGTGGGGCTCGCAGCACATTGTGGTACCGAATACTCTTAAAAATCACCGCGAAAGCCAGCAGTGCTTTGTGACAGTGAAATTGGGGAGTTTCCCACCCTCGCCCCTCGCCCCTCTAACCGTGCGCAGAAGCGCTTCCACCTGTAGCTCTTTTGACCCCTCTTCTCGTAAGAGGGGACAAAGAGCACGCCCTTTGCTCTTTAGAAGAAGGTCTCTTATTATGGAAGGGGTACAAAATTTGGCTTCGCCTGGGTTCACACCAGGCTACTGAGACCCACCGCCACGACAAGACTTGAACCGTGATGGGGTTCGCGAGTGACCTGTATTGGTGACGTCGTATTTATAATGTTATTTTATTAGGAATATTTTAATACGTTGATGTCTGACGGAAGATCTAACTCATCTCAACGTCAGCTTAGTTAGCTAATACTTTCTGAGCCGTGAGTGAGAATGGTACGCTTTCGTAAGAACGGGTGTTTCAATGCGCACAATGAACACATAATATGATCGGCTGTCAACGCCCACGCTATAAAGTCCAGTGTTAAATCACGTACGCTCGAAATTTTATTCGTCGTTGTGAAGCGTGTAGAATTAGGAAGACGGTAATATTGAACAGCCTTTTGGCAAAGTCGTTGTTACGATTAACTAAACTAGTAGATAAGTGAAAATTTTCATGCAATCAACGGTTTTTTTGCCATTCACGTATAATATACAGACAGCTGGTAGGACCACGTGACCAGTTTATGAACCGACCTGCAGGCGAAGCAGGCGCGCGCGACTTGCTTGTCTGAAAGTCTCAAACAAAAAAACCAAGAAGAGCAGGGATAAAACACCATTTATTACTTATAATGTTGTAGTGAATTAATATTTATTTTGGTTTTTTAAATCGAACAGCAGTACTAAACGAGATAAATTATTACATTACAATATCGGTTCTGATCAAGCCCTTAGCAGGAACAACAGGGATTTTGTTATATATTGTATAAATGCGAAACACTACTCACTGTATAATTATGAAATCTCAGAAACTACAACACCTACAAACATGAAATTAGACAGGTACGTTCCTTGTAGGGTGCAGACCACGAAGAACGAATTTTACGAAGCTCCATCCCGAAAGGTGTCTTTTTGGGGGTGGAGTACGGGGGTGAAACCGCGAGGAAATGCAAGTTTACTTTACTACTGCCATGCTCCCTTTATGGCTGTATCTAAGTGACACCGTCACGCGCGCTGCTCGTACACTTGGGCAGGTACTCAAGGTTGATTTGTAGCGTGTTACGGCTGTTTTATAGGACATAAAACAATCAGTCTCACAGGTGTTGCTTACTTTTTACCTACTTTGTACGTTTGTATTGCATTTTGTGTTTATCAAAATGAACTGTTGAATATGATGTTTTATAAACAAACTCTACGTGTGTACAATATTTTGTGAGAGGTAGTTCTTCCCTGCTTTGCAGCCGAATTGGCTCGCCACGAATGGAGAGATACCTCCCTCACAACACAATAGTACGGTCTGTGAGCCGGTAGCCCGGAGGTAGATGAGATGAAGGAGAGCTACACATCTGCATGTACGGAGGTTAATGGGCGTTGGTAGTGACCAAATGACTCCGACTGCTCCTACTCCGATTGTATATATAGAATTTTCTCAATCATTGAATACCTTTAACTTATAAAAGATATGTGAGAAACTTTTCGGGCGTAGGTGAGCGCCGGTATGCACACGCTTTGTATAAAACGCACTGCAACCATAATGTACATGAATATAAATGAGCAATTATCTGATTGAAGGGATACCTTCATCACCATTTTATTGACCTCTGATTTTAAGCTTTCGCTTTTTGTATTTATATTTTTATACTGTAAACGGGACCTAATCGAGAGTCGAGACGAATACTTCGATTAAAATTGTATGCGATTATGTCTACAGTGTGATACACCGAAAAATTGGACATCGTATATGTAATGACGTTTCTACTCTACGTTTAAAAAGTCAATAGAGTATATTCAGTAGTTTAGTCACACAAAAGATTATTTTTCCTTTTAACAAATCTCGACCATGATACGGTTTACCCCATTATCCTACCTGGGTACAACTTACTCATGATGCAATAAAATAAAATTTGTTTTTGTGATTTAGTTTGTTTGAAAATATCGTTTTTACATTTTGTTTTTAGGACTAATTTAATATTTTTACTATACTCGTATGTATTAGTATAACTGGTGTCATCAATTTTCGTGGTATTATAGTAGCAAATCTGTATTTAATTACGAAATGACCTGAAATCCTTTCGAAAGCACTGGTCCAGTCTAGTTCTAAATAGAGAGCTGTGGAAAGAGAGTAGAGAGGCTTTGCCCAGCAGTGAGGCATGGTAGGCTAATAATGATAATAATAATAGTAATTTAGAATTAGAATCGAAACATGGATTACATAATGATTTTTTGGAATGTGTTTTCAATATTCTGTCTATCGATGGATTTGTACTGGAGATAGAATTTGGAAATAACTTTAGTATATGTATATAGTAATATAACATAGTATTTAGTCTGTGCTCGTATTAACACTATCTCCGAGAGCCAAATTCATCGACAGATAGAATGATAAAGACCGCAGAACTGTTATTTTAATTTAGTTTTATACGGTATAGGATTGATTAAATCTAAACTGAATTCAAATGAAAACTCATAAAAAGAACAAGAGAAATGTTACGGACAGCGAATATATCTCAACAAAAGGATACCATTCACTTATTTCGAGATAAGAAGTATTTCAGTGTTGTGCCAGTGTAACCTATGTGTTACACAGGTACAACACAGTGCCAAATTTTTATCCAAATCCTTTCACTAGTAATAAACATACAAGAATATTTATAAAATTAAAAATATAGCTTACAAAAGAGTCATCGCTTGACATATAAAAACTATCGCACTGTTAAAAATGTAATATTATAAACTACGGTTTTCAACCCTAACCCTGACGTGACTATAAATTTACGGCACTTGACATAGAGCCACGCAAAACATTGGGTAGGGGACGTACCCCAATCGACTTACCGTAATTTTAACACTTACTTTTGTATTAAAAATGAAATACTATATTGTATGCATGAATTACTTACTATATTCTAAAACTTAGAATTCGCACGAGGACCAGGTTAACCGGCATAACTCAGAGAATGAGAGGTACTCGAGTGGCGGCCCTGCACCGGAGTGTTGGACCGCCTTATACCCGGCAGATGGACGACTTGGTTAATGTGGCGGGGAGCCGAAGGATGGGGAAGCAAGTGCCCAGCAATAGACGACATCCGGCTGACGAAGATGATATACAATTCACTAGACAGTTGACTGACTGCAAGTAACTAGTATAGCAAAATAAATATTTTTGGCTCATAGGTATAGTGAGACCAGCATCTTCCCGATGTTTCGTTCCTCCTGTTAGTCGTAGCTCTATGGCGCGGGTATGTAGCCTATAAACCTTCCTGGATAAATGGACTATTCAACACAAAAATATTTTATTAATTTGGGCCATTACTTTCCTGCGTTAGCGCGTTCAAACAAACAAACAAACAAACTCTACAGCTTTATGTTATGAGTATAGATAAAATTAGAATATAATAAAGGAAAAACTAGTAAGTAATTCGTGATGAATCCACTATGTGACTAGAATGTATGTGACTAGAATGTATGTGACCAGAATGTATGCGCCAAATACGTCACTGTGTCGGTCTTGTATCTGATGTCTATCCGGTCGTGTCGCTCTTCCGTCCCATCTATCCCCCGAACAAGATAACAAGTTACTAATGAAAACATCTACCACTTAGTACCTATGTTGCAGTCGGGTTGCCTAAATCGCCGTATTTCATTACGGCTAACCATTTTCAAAAACAGGGCTGTTCTCTTTTGTGGCGGTCCAACAATTAGCCGGATTGAAAAGCTGAGCGAAATTCTGCCAGAAAGTGTTCGGCGTTATACGTTATTCAATAAAGCTAGCCTTATTGAATTTAAGTGGCGCATGATCCGCCATGGTTCAGGCCTTGTCGTGGCGGTGGGTCTTAATAGCCTGGGGTGAACCCAGGCGCAGCCTATTGAACAGAGGGGGATTTGCATTCCTCTTATAAAAGAGGGGGCTAAAGATCAGGAGAAAGTAGCGTTGTCGGTACGCCTCTTATCAGAAGAGGAGAGCAAAAGGAGGAGGTGCTTTTGCGCACGGGGCAAGGGGCGAGGATGGGAACCTCACCCCATTGCACTGTCCTGAATTCGGTGAGGTTGTCCTGTAGTGCGGGGCAACCATATTTGTGGGGGTGGAACCGGTCCCTTAGGGGGCTGACTAGCCGTCGTGGCACCCTGATGATTTGTTGTTCCGGGGCATATCACCAAGGGCGGCACTGATATAAATTACGGTGCTTTTGTGGGTATTCGGCACTATCTTGTGCCGCGACTCACTCACACCACTGGACCCCACCCAGGGCCGGTGAACGCGCGTAAATGCGTTTCCCCGCGTCAACAAAAAAGAGGTACCTCGCTGGATGTGACATGTGCCAGCCCAACCCAACTACAATGCAGTATGTGTAATAAAATTAACTACAGTCGGCAAAATAATAAAAATCTTGTGATGGTGATGATCCTGGTCCAGGGTAGCCGACACCAAAATCGTCACACGCCGTATCACCAGCTCGATCAGTAGCCAATCACACGGTTGTATTTAATGTGTATTTGATGGTAGTTTCGCACGTTACAACTACAAACAGTAGGTGAATAAAAGTTATGTTGCTTGGCAAGTGCGAGAAGTATAGCGCTGTATAGTCTAGTCAACAGGTGCCTTTTTAGTGTTCTGTAGCCAAATGGCAAAATACGGATACGGAATCCTTATAATTTCGTCATATCCGTCTATCCGTTCGTGGACGTTCTACTCCGATATTATGGGTAATATACTCGTATGGTCGAAATTAGGCAGATACCGCTACAAAATAATGTAGTACTTTATTTTATTTATCATTTTGAAGAATAAAATTATTTACGATAGCACTGCAATATTGAGGTATGGAAAATATTTTTTGACCGAGCATATCCGTGTGAAAAAAGAAAGATTTTCGATTACGCTAATATATGGCGAAATATTTGCTTCAAAAATCATTAAAAGTGCCTCCCTTCCCCCTCCCCTCTAACTTTCAAACTAACGAGAAAATTATGAAATAAATTGGGATAGAATTGAACAGAAACTTCAAACGAAAATTGGTTTGAACAAGTTCAATTAGATAATTTAAGAGATATGCGATTTTTTTGTTTGCTACTGCGGAATCCTTCATAAGTAAAGAGCGAATCGAGGCCAGCTTCCTTGTTAATATTTTTCCTTATCTACTTATTCGAGCTATTTATCTCTACCTCTTTTTCTTACAGTATTATTTTGATACAAATTAATTAATCACTTTCTACTTCATACCCTATTTAATATTTATTCCTATATTTACGTCCGGTCCATTTCCACTCGAGGCACTTGTTGCTATAAAGCGGACGGTAAACGAAAAAATAATAAATGTGTATACTTAATGCATGCGTTGTGTAATCACAGCATTGTGCTATCGTTATCATATCAACTAACACCATATATCTCATCTAACACTGTCATGAGCGCTGATAACAGACGATAAGCTGGACCTTTGATCCTTCAATCCTTCAGATTGACAGCAACCAGTAACAAAAAATATAAAAATATTAATGATTTCTTTTAGGAATGGTGGTGCTTTATAACTGTTTTTTGAGCTGCGTGTAAAGTCATTTACGCACCGTTGCACACCGCCAGGCCTCACCTAGGCACATCGCTGGATCCCAGCCAGAGTAGTCCAGTCCCACTCCACCGGACGCAGCCCAGCGCCGTCGCACTGCTCACCTCTGGATCCTTCCCAGGGCAGTCGCACTAGTCAGGGCCAGACTCCGCCCAGGGCCCGCGCTGTGCTGGGCGACGACGCGTAAAACTCGGCTCACTACTCACGGCATAGGCTATATCCGATTATTAGGAGGAGGTAGTGCCATGCATAGTGCGTGACACTACATCCACCTATGCAACGGAATTAAACCAGCACGACGGGGAGGTACCGCTCGCTCACATAATACCGCCATAAAGTCACATCTTCAATGTCGCGTTTTGTGCGGTTTGTGAGTAGCCGGTGGTTCATTAGTGGGTTGATGGAGGTCAACGCATCGGAATCGTAATTATGTGGATGTTCATGGGCATCGGTAGTCGTGAAAAGGCTCCGATTGCTCGGATGCCCCCTATTCTATTTTAAAAAAAAGAGAAACCACTGCGGGTGCGATAAGTGAGGCCTTTGATAAGGTTCAGGGCATCTAGACGGATAGTCAGTCCCATAAGAAACGCACTGTACCTCATAACAGGGGTTGTACCGCGCACACCCAGCCACTCAAGGACAGTGCGTTGAGGACAGATTCCCAACCTCGTCCCTCATACTCACCATCCTCGTCCTCTTTAGACCCCTGATTGTGTAATCTCTGCTCACATTAGGCTACTGAGATCCAGCGCCACGACACGACTTGACCATGGCGGTGGTGTCGTTAAAGGGAAAACGGAACATTTGCACGATCACTGCCCCTCTCTGTCGGTCCACCTGTCAATGCTCTTCTTATCAGGAACGCGTCGAAGCATAAAAAAAATCATGTCGGTACACCCATACACTTGTTAAAACCACAGCGAAATGTTCCCTCACCGAATGTACACGTAATGCTGCAACAGAGAAATCTGGTAACAAATAACAAAAGCAGCTGCCATCCGGCAGAAGTGTGCCACCAAGAAGAGGAAACTCGTATACTATTTAGTAACTTCAGCTGGATGGAACCTCACACGGAACCCTCGATGCGACTCGCTCTTGACCGTTTCTATTGTTAAGCATCGTGTAATACTTTTCAATAGACAAATTAGATTTCGTCCACTAATGAGGATTGAGAAAATCATTGAATATCATGTTTATGTATGTGGTCACATGTGTTAACAATGCACTTATTCTGCAAGTCTACGAGGTTGTCTTGAATTTAAAACCGCTGCGGCCTTGAGCGCGAAGAGATAGGTATTATACCCCGAAGTGTGACTCACGTACACACAAGCGTTGCACAGAGTATATATCGGTATAGAACGTAAGGAGACAACAAGATCAAGCATCGATTACATCTATGTTTGTAGTTTTTGCAAAACTCTATAATATTCCAAATTTTTCAATAATACAAAATTTTGCACATACTTTTAGAAAGGAATATTGCAAAATATTGGCCTATTCAAAATTGTGAAAGACACATTTTCCTTCTCTCTTTCTCTCACAGACAATAACATTTCGAATAACTAAAGAAGTTTTACTTCGAACGTGTGGTCTAATTTTGTGTATGTCATAATTAAAATTAGAACAGTAGGTACACATCAGATAACTCTCCCTTCTATTTCTCTCCTTTCCATGTTCACTGACCTCATCCCTCACGTTGTAGTAACACTCCCGTCACGCATTTACCAGCTTGCTCTGCAAGTCAAGTGTCCATAAAGAAGTCCTACTGTAAAAATCTTAGTTGTAAATCTCTGTATTATTTACGGTTTTCGATTTGGACCTATTCAACAATACTCTCAACTGTTGTGCTCTCTTCACTTCTCTTTACTTTCTTATTTTCGCTGTCACATGTAAGGGTGAAGTTTTTCAATTATTTTATTTCTAAGTAGCTAATTTACGTAAATTCCTCAACTGTATAAAATATATTTCGAACTAAGTTTTCCTCTAAGACTTGAGCCTTATCTAAAAAACCTATTATATATGTATATATATAGGTTTTTTTTAGATAAGGTTCGTATAACGTCACCTAATTAAAAATGCCAACAGTCGTCGGTAACTCTTTTTATCTACATAATTATAAGACAATATTGAATCTATATTTAATGAATTTTATAAGCGATAAGACCGATTCTGTGATAATTAAAAAGTTCTATCCGCAGTTTTAATCATAAACAGCCGTTATCAATATTCTATCTATCGATGGATTTAGCCACTGGAGATAGAATTTTGACATTAATTTTAACTTCTGTCTGTAGTTACCACATCCATCGAAAGATATAATATAAAAGGCAGCCGTAAGTTGAGAGAAAATAAATAGTTTGATAGGGCTTAAGAGGAAGATGATGAGATAACGAGACCGGCCGTGAATGTAAATAGTATTTATTCATCAAGCGATATAATAAACTTCCTTCAATAATTATGGTAAACGCCACCTTCTTCGTGTATATTCTAGGGAAGAGATGACGTATCGCCGTTCCTATATACAGGTACATGTCAAAGTAAAAGTTTTAGGAAGAGGCAGTGCCATGCTGCATAGGAGGATCCTATTCACTGGAATTGGGCAGCCACGACCGGGGAAGTAAATATTACTCCCATAATACCGCCGTAAAGTCACATCTTCAGTGTCACGTTTAGTGCGTTTCGTGAGTAGCCGGTGGCCCATTGGGAGGGGGGAGCCATGGTGGGATTCTCTTGCTTCCTCTCGTAGACGAGTTTGACCCCTTTCAAGATAATCAATCATCACCACACCTTTCGAGTCCGAGGATACTAAAGCCAAATTGTATTTTTTATTTCCAATGTGTCAATTACCTTATTTGGCGACAAAATCGCCTTAGCCGTTTTAGGGGTTGTTCTACTGTTTCGATTGTTTTTTGTTTCTGGCGTACAGTAATGAACCCATGTTACGTCCATTGTAACAAACCGATTCAGAATATCATCTGTATCGGCTTCAAATGACTCCAAACAGTCACGTGGAATAGTCAATCGCGTTCTTTTTTGTTCAACTGAAGGCAGTCGTGGAACCCACCTCGCAGTCACCTTGTTGAAACCCAATACGTTGACTATGATGTTTTGAGTTCATTGCATGCCTATAATCTCGGCTATCGCTCCAATTTTTAATCTCGGTCTGCCATGATTAAATCAAGTTCTTTTTTTAACATTTTCACGTCGAAGGCCTCCGCTTAAATTCCGCTATCCATTTAGTTTAACACGACAGAGCAGAATCCCCTAAAGTGCTGACCGTGATAACCCCTTGTTATGGAGGTAATTAATGATAGCACGCTGCTCGATTTGCTCCATTTGCTAAAACTATGTCCGATTGCTTTGTTAAAAAAACACAACGAATTATCGCACATGTTTCGAACTTCACACATTTAACTAGTCTGAACCGAACTACATAACGTGGGTACATTTGATATTTAAAATTGAATGTATCTGTTGCCGAGTACATTTCTATCCACCTGGTATCACGCACGCACGGTAGAACGCACGTGAGAATACTTCCACGTCATAACATATCATAAATAAGTTATAAAAATGAACACAATACCCTTATCTACTGTTGTTTTTTCGGTGTGATCGCGGACCCGAAAAATACACTCTCATTCTTCTCCCAAACGCCCCAAAAATACAACTAATCTAAGCAAAGTATTACGTCTATGCAACAATAATCTTTGACGTGATATGAGACAAGTTTAGACTCAATATAATAGAGCTGGCGGAGTGCATGTGCAACATAAACTATGGAATGTATAATAGGTAGGACAACATGAGGACACTTTGTATGATAGACAGTACAATATGAGGAATACCTTGTATAACAGATAGTATATATTCTTCGTCTTTTTCGGACTTGAACTTTTGTTGTGGAAGCAAAGAGAAATACAATACAGCAAATGTTCGCTGTCCCATTCGGTTCCGCAGTTTATAAAAATATATCGGACAGAAAGCAGCTTCAAGACCGACAGAGACTTTCTTCCGCTTACCGCGAAAATTGTTTTGTGTAGTATAACAGAACTAAGCGTACTAACACGGAAGGAGGCTTTAATTACAGTGTTTTTCTTTTGAAATAGCATAAGAGGGCAAATGAGAAATCAGAGCCTTTTGATGAATACCGACGCCCATACACATCCGTATGGTTGTTACGCAGACGCGTTACCCTCCTATCATCTACCACCCAATGGGCCACCTGCCACGTTACGATGTGTATTTAAGTTTATTTGCAGATGATGTACAGACTGTACTGTACTGTATCAGTAAAAGTTTCACCAAAATCGACCCGGCCGCTCCAGTGATTAACCGTCTAAACAAAATGGAAGGCAGATATATAAAATATTGATTGTTTAGGTGTATCGTAAAAGTAACACAGCGCACTGGAAAAATCTAGTTATTTCGCGCGAAACACTTAAATTTTATTTACATTTATATAGAAGACTAAAGTTGGTAGGATTTCAGAATCGTTGCTAGTACAACATTGTTTTACATTCTTCTAAATATATGTAGTACAACGAAGTATTTATATTTATGTAGCAGTATGCATAGTGTCAATCACTGTCAATGAACTCTCAGAGCCCAAAATTTTAGTGCGTACTTTATGTTAAATTTTATGTGGACTGATAATGGATAACTGGATCAAGAGAGTGAAGGAGTGGAGTGGTGTGTCCAGGAGCCCCTCGGCGGCGGAGGTGAGCCGCAGCCGGTACTCGCTGGTGTCCACGGGCGAGTTGACGGCGGAGGCGCTGCAGGTCTGGCTAAAGCTGCCCAAGAGGATCAAATATGACCCCGAGCTGGAGCCGTTTAGAGAGAGATACGAGCAAGAGATTGGTGAGTTTTCTTTTACACTCATTATTTCGTTTATTTACTCGTGTAGCATTTACTCTAAGTCTATTCGGATACTCACTTAAAATGCAACTACTTAAATCGCTCTTGTTTAAGGTCTTAAATTGAGTTGACTGAATTGAAGATTGTGAATTGGGGTGGGTTACACGGGGCTAGTCTAAGCAATTGTACAAAGGCATGACGATTAAAAAAAAAACTTTTTGAGTATGATAAGTAGCATTTCGCAACAGATCAACTGAACTTTGCGTGTGGTTTACCTTCAATTTTAGTCATCGGATTTGCTCCTATTTTTTTCTAAAATTCACCTTTTCTGTAGTCACACAATTTTTTGATGCTCATATGACAAGTAAAAAACAGATTAGAAGACGGGAGATAGATACGCTGCACATTGTTCGAACTAGGCCAAATACGGTTTTTCAAAGTTTGCTCGCACGCTGTCTGAAATTAGTAAATTACATATAGATGGCCTTTTTTGACGCGGGAAAACACATTTACGCGTCTTCAGTGGCCCTGGGTGGGTTCCAGTGGTGTGTAGGGCTCGCGGCTCATTGTATAGTGCCAATACAGAGAAAAACCATACATACAGAAAAAAATCAGTGCAGCCTCTGGTGATGTGCCCTGGAGCAACAAATCACCAGGGCACCTCGACGGTTAGTCACAGGACAGTTTAATGAGGTGAGGTTCCCATCCTCGTGTTGCTAATTTGTCCCCTCTTATCGTGTACAAAGAGCGTCTCATCCTCCTGTTCTTTGGCCCCCTGTTCTTATAAGAGGGGTGCAAAGATCCCCCTTGGTTCAATTGGCTTCGCCTGGGTTCACCCGAGGCTACTGAGCCCCACGGCCACCACGAGGTTTGAACCATTTTGGTGATACATAAACTTTTTTTTTTTTTTTGGTGACGAAGGCGAATGCATTTATGCAGGCGAATGCATATATGATATCTGAGAATTCGGGTAGGTCCCCAGACCTATGATGGACTCGGCAATTGGATAGCAATACCAACTAAAACCCTACGGGAGCCTTCAACCGCTATTAATGGAGGGTCCTGGATCTGCAGCCTACAGCACCCCTCCAGCGATAGGCTGGCCTCGGTGAAAAGTCGTATGGCCTTTTTTTCACCTCCTCGGGGACTGTCTATGCTATGAACAGTCCCCACGACACCGTGTCTTGATGTCGACCGGGTTCCCATCCCGGCCCGGCACGGAACACAGAGACACTATTGCGCCTGCAGCGCCTTCAGTAGCAAGCAGCTTCCTCTCTCACCCGCTCGTCGGCTTCCTTCTGGGACATGATGGTGTCGCAGAAGGAAGCATATGTTAGATCAGTCTATGTAGGGAATACATAGACTGATCTAACATAGGTTATCTTAAACAACTCGGACTCTAATGAAGGCAGGAATTTGTAAATACATAAGAAAAAGTGGCGTATCTCCGGAAATCGAAACTTACATCTTACTCATATAATTCGCAAACGCATTCAAGACACACACATTTCTCAAACAGAGTATAAAAAGAGAGCACATTCACGTGAAGTGTGAATTTGGAACAAACGAAATAGCACGAAAAATATATATATTTTTAAATTTTACGTCGTTTGCAGAACGGACATAAAATATCCGTCCTGATTCCGGGAGGTCAAACAAGGCCAATCACATTACATTGAGTAGTCAGACAGGGGATGTTACTTCCCCGAAACTGTTCACTAATGCTTTGGAGGACTTCTTTAAGACTTTAAACTGGGCCGAATGCGGGATAATATTAACGGCGAGTACGTTTCACATCTCGTTTCGCCGACGATATCGTTGTGTAGTCCGAAACGTTGGAGACCTTGCAGGAAATGTTGCACAGCCTAAATGACTCCCGACGTATTGGCCTTCGGATGAACTTGGACAAGACGAAGGTCATGTTGAACGAACACGTTCTCCCTAGGCCGGTCAACCTCGATGGTGCTAATCTCGAAATCGTAGACGAATACGTCTACCTCGGGCAATTGTTGCAATTAGGTAGATATAACTTCGAAAACGAAGCCGATTGAAGTATTCATTTGGGTTGGGCAGCATACCGGAAGCTTCGCCTCACTCTCACGTCGCCTCTACGGCAGAGCTTGAAGACAAAAGTCTTCAACCAATGCCTTCTCCCCGTGATGCCCTACAGGGTCGAGTTTAGGACTGGTCCGTAGGTCTGCGGTAGCTCAACGTGTAAAGTTGGGTGTTTCTCTGTCCGATAGAATTCGTAACGAAGTCATAAGGCAGAACTAAAGTATCCTATATCACGCGAAGACTAAACTCGCTGAAGTGCTAATGGGCGGGACACATACTCTAGACTAGGCGTCCTTAGCGACAGACGCCTTGCCGGCCTTTAAGGAATAGGTATACTCTTTTCTTTAAGACCTCTAAGTCATATCGGATCTGAAATACCGAGGGAAGCAGCTGGTTCCGCAGTACAGTTGGTTCTGGAGTGGAGGCCGCGTTTGGGAAAACGAAGTGTTGGTCAAACGTTCACCAGGTGGGATGACGATCTCCGTGTAATAGCCGGTACGGAATAGATGCGTGTAGCCGGAGATCGTCGTCTTGGCGTTCATTGAAATAGGTGCAGCAGTGGACCGATAAGGGCTGATGATGATGTTGTTTGCAGACACAGGATAATTTCGCCAAAAATCTTTTTAAATTCGTAAAAAAGAGATATTAAACACAATTGGCGCATGTCGGGCAAATAAAAATGCATTATACCACTTGAAAGTAAAAAAAGTTTGGGTCCCCTACTTTAACGAAATACTCAATTTCTGTTAAAATGTTACATTTTTTTACTTTTTAGATCTATACTGCCGATTATTTTTCTTTCTTATAAAAATTTAAAAAATCGGCGCATCTCCGAAAGCCATCTAATATCATGAACTGATCGTTGTGTTCCAATTGTTGGTAGCAGCTCCACCGATTTTTTATCAAGAGCGAGTCGTAGTCGCCTATGAAGAGTTTCGCAGCAACAAATATACATATACAATAACAACCAAAAGGTAGCTTAGCTCTTAACCGAATGGATTTTGTTGAGACCAATTTTCGTTTGAAGGTTTTATTGGATCCTGTGATTCCAAACTTTTTTACAATTTTCCCCGCAGTAGTTTAGAACTTAAATGGAGGGACACACTTTTTACCAATTTAGAAGCAAATGTCTCGCAAAGTTTATTAGTAAAGTCAACAAATTTTCTTAGAACGGCTGTGACCCCCCTCGAAAAAAATATGCCGCAGTTCATGTATGGAGTGCTATAATTGTAATTTTATTTTTCAAAATCATTCTGCTTCATTTTGTAGTGGTTCATTAAATCCTACATTTCAAATATACATTACTCACAGTCTCCAAGAAATCGTCTGCGACATTTAGACAGCCGATTCAGGTCTCTCAACTCAACCTCGTATCTCGAGGCCAAAACCTTCATGGTACGTTTATTTCTCCAAAAGTAGTAAAATTATTTTGTATAAAGATGTTTTTCTTAGTTTTGGTTCACCGGATAAGGACATCAAAATGTTTACACATGACTTGATGGTAGATTATCAAGTGACAAATCAGCCTCACCCCCTTTTTGTTGTTATACTTCTTTTGGTGCGTTTGGGAAAAATGATGAAAGGGACTTTCCCTTACGATGCGCGCGTACACCGTCACGAAAAAGCGACAGACGGAAATTGGCTATAGTCAACATTTTAGTTTTTCAAAAATACGTTAGTAATGCGTTATTTTTAGTTCTTTAAGGTTTCCAAGTCGAAGCCCTTATAGTTTCTCCAAGTTTGTCTGTGCTTTTTCTTCGGAGCTGTACTTTTGCTGTGCGAAGAGAAGCTCAATACAGTTTCATCGGATTGCAGTGAGTTCTTGTCGGGCGACGAGAGGTTTTCGGTCGAAAGAAGGACCGACAAATCCCTTCCGCAGATAGGAGAGATGTATCCCGATATGTGATTATTTTTAACAGCCCGAGGGACCGAGAGGTCCCTCCTCCCCTGACTCTGACGTCGGGGGCAGCTCGTGATGTGAACGTTTGGCTCATGGAAAGGATCATGACAGTACTGATGGGGTTTGTCAGTCGGTATTCGAAACATGTTTGGCATGAGTATAGACGTTTATATTTTAAGATAGTGGCGACGTGTGTAGTTTCGTCTTTGGTCGGGTACCTAGGTGCCTACCCGCACTCCGGGTGTTAGTTGCATGGATTGTTTTTTTTATAGAATAGAGAGACAAGCGTGCAATGGGAGCCTTATCACGACTACCGACGCCCATGAACAGCCACATAAATACTATGCCGATGCGTTGCGTCCTCCCTTTGGGTCACCGCCTACTCACAAACCATACGAAACGCGACACTGAAGATATCACTTTACGGCGGTATCATGTGAGCGAGAGATACTTTCACGGTCGTGCCGGCCTAATGCCGTTGCACATGAGAATGTAGTATCATACATTATGCAGTAATGCCTCTTCCTACGTAGTATGGCACTACCTCTTCCTTGATCCTGTTTAGCTTTTAAATGACTATGGTATGCCTTGGCAAATATTGTTACGTAGGTATATGGATAGCTTAAGTACTCCACACTGAGCTAATCTGAGACTCAGTTAAGTTAGGTTAGGTTATACCTCCCCGGTCGTGCCGGCCTAATCCCGTTGCATATGAGAATGCAATATCATGCATTATGCAGGCATTACCTCCCCCTACGTAGTATGGCACTATCTCTTCCTTGATCCTGTTTAGTTTTAAACGACTATGGTATGCCTTGGCAAATATTGTTACGTAGGTATATGGATAGCTTAAGATCTCTACACTAAGCTAATCTGAGACGGAGTTAGGTAGTAAGTACATCTGTTACAGAATGTTATTATTTGTGTATTTCGTAGCGTGAAAGTATTTAAAGGATATTAATAGTTGTAACATTAAACTCAACTTAGACCTTCTTTATTCTCTTGAACGAACTATATTATTCACGTCTCTCATATGAATAAAAACAAACATTGCGCCCGAGTCATCAACATACCTAAGCGATTTTCAACTATATGTACTACCTACCGAATACTATGTAGTGAGAAGTTGGGCAGGCATCCTGTCCGCAAAGAAACTAAATTTCGTAAGTATTATATTGCTTCAGTTGTATGAGTTTTTAACTCTTCCGAAAAGTAACTTATAATACGTAAGTGATTTCTTTTTAAATTTCTTCTTTTCCTTTTAAATTTTGGGCATGTATTAAATTGTATTAATTCATAATCTTTGTAGTTTCCTTTTTAGGCATAGAATTTATTACACTGTTGTACATTTCTTGTATATGTGAGATTGATATAACTTTTATATATAATTATTTGTTTTGTTCGTATATGTGTGTATTTTTGTTGTTATTGTTTTGTTTTACCTTTTTGTTTTTCCACTTATTAATGAGTGTTACGTGTTCTGTAGTAAATAAGGAAACTGATTTAGTGTACAACGGTGTAATGATTGCTAATTACTAAATAAATGTTTGTTCTATTCTATTGTATTCATAAAGTGACCGCTTTCGTGTGGGCCGTGACTTAGCGGTTGCGCATCAAAAAGCTCCGACTACTCGTTTGTCCACTTATCTTATGTGGATGTATGTGTTTATCGTATCTTATGTAGATAGTCTAGCCGCGATTTATAATCTGTATTAATTACGACTGCATCTACAGAGGGACGGCTGTTTGTTTTTTTGGTTCCGTTCCAAGAGAAGTGCTATTTTTAACCGGTTCCAACTGGTTTCGATACGCCGTCATACAGAATAATTATGCTATAGGCGATGATTAGCCGAAAATATAGGATACTTAAACACCGGTCAACTGCGAGTCCGTCTCGCGAATGACTGGTTCCGTATCTATAAATAACGGCGTCATCTATGAAAATATACAAAAAAGCACGTTCGTTGTATGAGAATTCAATAACATTTTGTTCCCTCATTTTTTATATTTGTAGTTACTTTGTACGTATGTATAGCTGCGCTCGGTATAGTACAGATGTACATATAATTATATAGCGCCAACAGAAATAATAATAACAATAAAAAGGGACCCGTTTTTACTTTTTAGGTACGCAACCCTAAACAATAAATCTGATGATAATGTCGTCCTAGCTGAATTACGGCCACGGCGGACTCTATAGGGACAAGCCAACTGCGCGGGACAGATTATAGTGCACAAGTGTGTCCGCAGGCCCAAGTGCACTCTCTATTGGATTACTCTAATATTCCGATGAGACGGCAATCCGACACGACCGGAAAGGGCGCTCGGTCGTTCCAATAACATTTTGGTCCGAAACGGAACTCGAACCCAGGACCTCACGACTGTGGTTGAACTTACCACTAGGACACGAGGGACACAACACTACATTATAAGTGCGAACATTTGTTTATTCTTTGATACAAAACTATTGAAGGGATTTTAATAGAATTTGGCACAGATGTACATTACACTCTGGACTAATTAAACAATTTTTATTATTTTTTATTTCTAAAAATGAATGCTTCTCTTTGAACAGATTAAACATTAACGTGAGTAAAACCGCAAGACACAATAGTTAATAACATAAGACATAGCAGATAAGAATCTGTTAGTGCTTTACGCGGTTGGATCTGGCTATTTTTAAGCGACTACGGGTCAATTCATACTAGCGCAGAGTCGAAGCGCATCGAAGCGTCAAATTCCTAACAATCAAAGCGAAGTCGCACGAATGCACGCGTATTCGCGTGAATTAGCGCGAGAATGCGCGCTTTTTCGTGGCATTAGTGATGGACACCAGTTGCCAGTTGAATCTCGTTGTTGAAACTCGTATAAAATGGACCAAATGAATTAATTTCTCGTCGTTTTCCATTGTGATTCACTTCGACACAAGTCAGTTTCTGTCCGATTCCGATTGCCGACTGACCAGACGGCGCGTAGTTCGCCTAATAGCCGCTTGGCTTCGCGCGAATGCGCGCGCACCAACTACAGTTGCTCGCGCGCAGGCGCGCGAATTCCCTCGAATGCGCGTGAATTCGCGCGTCTTTTTTTTTCCTTGGAAGAAATATGTGCATTACATTGTGGAATTAAGGGTGAATTTGCTATATTAAGTTTCGGATTGACGCTTCGATGCGCTTCGACTCTGCGCTAGTATGAATTGACAATACGTTGGAACAAGCGCAATGCTTTTCGATAGTATGTATATGTATGTATGTGTATGTATTGTCAGTTCATTGTATCAGGCGCAGTTATTCGACTTGATACACCAGTGACGCTGGATGTATTCATATATATTTTGAGCAGTATTATGTGTGTCAGCTTAATGTTATTTCCTATGATAAATATACTTTATTTGTGTGTTGATGGCAAGTGATAAATATACTTTTATACTAGCATTTATCAAAATATTATATTATAGGGATAACTACCTATAAAGTAAAAGTTACATACGAATAAACTCATAAGTTACCGTAGATACAAACTCATTTGAATAATTCTTTTACCTTATAATGGTAAAAGAATTATTAAAATGTGTTTGTATTTACAATAACTTATGAGTTTATTCGTACAAAACAAACATAAATATAAATATTTCATATTTTTACTCTTAATATTATTAGTATTTTAATTATATAGATTTAAAGATAGGATCAGGCTAAAACGTACATACATAATGGAGGAAGTTACTTGTCTTCTTGCCAATTTTCTTGCAGTGCTGTCAGGTGTATGATCGAACAAAACACATTCTAACTGTGATCAACTACGACCTACACTAATAATATACAGCTAAAGAGTTCGTTTGCTTAAACAAGTTAATCTCAGGAAACGCTAATCTCAGGAGGTACTGTGCCAATTTGCAAAATTATTTCGTTGTTTGATAGTCCATTTACCGAGGAAGTTTGTACCATAATGCTGTAACAATGGGAGCGGAGTGTGTGAGTGAAGGGCGCTGGTTGTAAAATATATATACAAACGATGTGATGATTTTTACCATGTACTCTCATCGACGAGATCATTACGGAAATGAGGTCAGTCATGCTGGAATCCAGTATGATTAACCCCGTTTTCGTAACGCTCTCGTCACGCGTTCACCAGCTTACTCCCGGAGTCAAGCGTGCATAAAGAATTTTACTTAAAAATAATACTGATGACACATCGACCCAGGTTCACTTACTATCAGATACGGGTACTCAAACGTTTCATGCTGATGATGGTGTGTGTGTGTGTGTGTGTGTAATCTTCATCATCACCAGCCAGACGACGTCCACTATTGGACATAGGCCACCCCCGTAGAGCGTCGTAGGTCACGATCACGTGCCACTTGCATCCAGCGGACCCCCATCACGTTAACCAAGTCGTCAGCAAACCGGGTAGGAGAGTCGAACACTCCGTCTTCCGATGCGGGGCCGCCACTCGAGAAGCTTTCCTACATTACACGAATACACATACGTGCGTGTATTTGTCACGGTTGTTACAGCTACAGAGATTCCGTAAAATCGATATTTTGTTATCGGCGGTAAGCCTGTCGCAACACTAATGTGGGTTATCTACGCGATACTCCTCGAAGCACATTGTCAGCCGCGAGCTTAGCTTACTTTGCAGTGGGTCGCTTTCCAGTCAGTTCAGTTAATGTCACTGTACTAATAAATATTACTGCTTCGTGTCATGCAACAGTAGGGCGTTGCCAGGACCATATAATATTACTCGCAGTCCGTCCCAGCTTCGCACGAATATTTCACGAGATATGGCAAAAATTCATTAATTTACAAATAAGTTATGAACACATGGTAATGGTGATTCAATAAGTTATAGAACAGAACAGCTGTCCGGATGGTGGATAATTTCTGCAGTGAAATAAGGATGTACTTTGATATTTTCTTCACAAATTCGATTACATTTTGGAATTTCGTAATGATCAAAACGTTTTAGAAAATATTATATGTCCTGTGTCAATTCCTGATAATATTTGATTCTTATGGTAACAAACTTACAAATCGGTCCAGTAGTTTCGGTTCATTCAATTCAAACAATTAATTAAATGTTTCTTCTTTATAGTATTATTGTAGGTATAGATAGACATGTGCCTGTAGTAATACACGGTACTGGCATAAATAAAAAAATGTTTCTTTTTTATAGTATTATTGTAGGTATAGATAGACATGCGCCTGTAGTATTACACGGTACTGGCATAAATAAAAAAATGATCGTAGCATCGTGGTATACAGCCACGGTCGCTCGATCTATCAAAAGGGTACCTAAAATTAACGCGTTTAACCAAACAAACAAAATTGAAGTGTGTGCTGGATCACATAATAGAAGTGAAACTATACACAAAGCGGATAATATACTCCTCTCATAAGGGGAGGGGACTACAGAGCAGAAGGAGGAGCCGCTCTTTGTACCCGTCTCATTATAAAAGGGGACAAAAGAGAAAAATGTGGCAAGTACGGGGCAAGGGGCTAGAATGGGGACCTCACCCCATTGCACTGTCCCAAAGTTGGTGGGGTTGTCCTGTGGCGCGGGACAACCAAATCTGTGGAGGCGGCGTCGGTCCCTTAGTGGCTGACGTATCGACGAGGTTCCCGGATGATTTGTTGTTCCGGCGCTCCTCACCAAAGGCGGCGGCTTTTGAGCGTCGGCTCTATAATGTGCTAGCCCCACACACCCAGCGCCAGTAAAGGCGAGTAAATGCGTTTCTCCGCGGCAAAAAAAGCAAACGTTTTATCATTCATTTGGTTTAAATAGGGGATATAAGTTGGAAACTTACAGAACTTTACTCGTTATCATCTTAGGGCTATACTAAATACACAACAACGGAACGTATATATCGCACACCTTAAAGTCGATAGCATTGCCTTTGTATTTCGTCGGGTTGTGAGTAGGTAGTGGTCCGTTGGAGGGCATGGGGTGAAAGAGGTAAACGCATCAACATATTATGATGATCTTAAGTGATAGTCATGACGCGGCTATTATTTCTCGTTTTTCCTCCTATGCTATAAAAAAATGACGCACTTGTTTGTGAGTTCAGCGAGTTCACACGAGTGGGTTATATTGACATAAGTAATTTAACACCTCGGCAATTTGCAATAACCATACGTGGCGAGCGAAGGCTGTGAGGTCTCTAATATGCACGTACATGGCAGACCATGGTCTATGGGAGATTCGTTCAATTCCGGAAAGCACAAATTGAATATTGAAAGTCTTCAGAAACCTTTTGATGACTACTGATGCTCACAGCTATAACATTACAGCTGTCGAACTTTAAAAGCATTCGCATAGGCTTACGTGATCGTTCATGGTGACTGGCGACCAGGTTACGATATTATGACTGAGTTCGAGACGGGTCCGAATGGGCCAATCGTTATTCCTCACCATCCGATCCTAATCATCCACAAATGGAGCATATATATATATATATA
>JAFELO010000069.1:1010668-1024675 GCA_017140195.1 Eumaeus atala
CGCGTGCGTGCATGCGTGCGTGCGTGCGTGCGTGCATGCGTGCGTGCGTGCGTGGAGCCTTAAATGCTTTTTTAACAAAGAGCCTAGATTTCTCAATATCTCGAAGAATTTATGCACAAAATTCCAAGATAATCGGTTGGGCAGTTTTGGTGCGCAAGCGTAACAAACAAACCTACATCCCCATTTATAGTTCCTACATTCATTAGTTCCGAATGGTTGACCATAGCTATAAGGTAGATAGGTAATTAGATTTAGAAAATAAAAAAAATATATGCCCCACAAATTACTTTCTTTTGTGAAGTGTTGCTAATTTGAAAGAGGAAAATTGTATATGAGACTGGTTTTCATCTGTGACTTCCTAACTGCCTAAACGTTATTGTGATCAGATTTATCATTACTTTGCCGGACAGGTCTCTTTCAATTTACGTGATTCCGAGAACATGAAATAATTTTTTAACTAAATAAGGACCCAAATTTTAATATACGTGTAAACGTATAAAATCTTGCTGTGGGATCTTAAACTACTTTAGCTGTCGTTATATAGTACCTGGGGTATCATTAGTCAATCATTCCTCCGTGTAATGATTGTCATTAAGATGTCATGATATCATTAAACTCTATTTTAAAGCACGGTCATTTAAATCCAGTATTATGTAATGATTACGCCAGATACATTAAGATATTATGGTATTATGGTGTTTAAATATAAATCAGAGCCCAATTAATGACTTGTTCATGGCGTGAACACGGAACAGGCGGTCCATCGCCGGACCTTGCGCAAATGGTAGCCGCCATTAACTATTGTGGATGTCATGACTATTTTATGGGGCAGAAAAAACATAGTAGATTTTTCGTAGCCCTCGTCGTCTCATAAATTACCGTTTAGTGTACGGGGCATGAACAAACACACATATATGTAGAATGTTTCCTTACATTTTACTTTTTATACTTATTTGAAATTGATTACTATTTAAATTTATTTCGTTAGGCAGGCGACGTCTCCTGTTACCGAGGCCCTAAATCTAGTGTCGCGGCGATGCGTCTCCTGTTACCGAGCCCTGAAAACTTAGTAAGAGGCTTCCTAAGCCCGTCGTGTCTTGTGCGGCTTACTATACGTTGGCTCGAGGGGAGAGAACAACGCATCAAATAACAAGAGGTAGTGCTATGCAGCATTACAGCGGAATTGGGTCGTTTCGACCGGGGACGTACGTCTCACTCATATGATACCGTGGTAAAGATCGGAGGGGAGAAGGAAGGGTGAGCAACGTATCGTCATACTAATTGTGCGGATGTTCATGGGCGTTGGTAGTCGTAAAAAGGTTCCGATCGCTCGTTTGCCCCCACTTTACAATATAAATAAAACATGTTGAGGTAAGCGAGCGGCGGGCTGCTAATGATAAAATTAATGACACTGCATAGTAAGTGTGTGTAGGACGAGGTAGCGACAAGCTGCAGTGCAGCAGCATAGGGCCGGCCCACCAGGGAGACTTAAAAGTGAAAGCGTTGCTGTCGCGTTTTGTGTGGTTTATAAGTAGCCGTTCCCAAATTTGGGTAAAGGAGGGCACCGCACTTGTGTGTATATATTTAGTTGTTGTTAATAGGGACCAGTACCTACATACACACGTATGGAGTGATCAATTGATATGCCTATCTATGTCCGGAATAATAAAATGTCGATTCGTAGCTCTCCTTCACTCCATCCTCGCCAATGGGCCACCGCCCAATTCGGCTGCAATGCAACATAAACGCTATAACCCTCGTTGATATGTTCTCATATATTTCATTACCGATGTGCGGTGGGTTAAAGTATGCTGTATGTGTTAACACGTAAATCCGACTCGGAACTTGCCAAAAATGTTATACCGCGTAATTTGTTCTTTTAAAAATAGGTACGAAAGTGTTTGATCCGACGGCAACTAGCAGCATGTTCGATGACCGCGGCATTACATGCTTTTACCCTACACACAACTCTGAAAATCTATACGCATTATAAAACAAATTCCTACAAAACACAGCTGTCAGCATGTGATCGATTTATTAAAATGTTTTCAGCTATGTATAGTGCAGGAAGCTTTTAATTCTATAATTTATTCACGGGCGTAGTCGGGGCAATGTGTTAGTGTTATATAAAATGACTAGCACCACACCGCGGTTTCACCCGCGTAATTCCGGTAGGTATGTGTATATGTATATGTGTTCGTGGCGTCGTGACGCTGTTACGTACGCCTCGATAATTTTGCTGTTCAACACAAAAATAATATTCAACAAACAAACTTTTCAGCCCTATATTATTTGTATACATAAGGATATTGTAGTAATAAAATAAACAAACCATAGTTATATTTCGATAAAGTATTTGACATCTGTATTTACCATCACGCTGCGTCATATGCTCTTAGTTACGAGGGGGCCGCAAGGCACTGCTAGGAATCCGCAAAGCCTTTCATCTTAAAAACACCATGTGCCCTGTTTTTAGTTTCGAATACGTGCAATGTTAAATTGACTTTGTAATTTCCAGCAAGCCAACAAGAGAGCATACCACTCGAGTTGCGAAACGGCTCTGCGCCGGAGTCGAAACGACTACCCTCGGTGCAGTCGGCGCCACACCTCAACAACAACCGGCTGGAGGCGTGCAAGAGCGATGGTGTCGCTTTCGTGTTCCCAGAAGAGGAGAACCAGAGGTGATAAGGTTTTTTTATAGTAGTTCCGCAGTTCTACCTTATTCATTACAAAAAAATATTATTCCAGAGCGGTGTCCTAGCCGAATTTCGGCCAGCGAGGCCATCCCTATAGAGATGAGCCAACTGCACAAGCGTGTGCGCAGGCACAAGAGCACTTCCTGTTCCTCCAATCTCCCATTTGGACTTTTTTTTAATAGGGAAAGAGGGCCAACGCGCAATAGGAACCTTTCGATGACTACCGACGCCCATGGACATTCGCATGATTGTTTGGCAGATACGTTACCCTCCCTTCATCCCCCCACCCACCAATGTGCCACCAGCTACTCACAAACCGCACGAAACACACGACAGCGACGCTATCACTTTACGCCGGTGTCAAGTGAGCGACAGGTATTCCCCCGGTCGTGCCGGTCCAATTCCGCTGCAGGGCAGCATGGCACTACATCTTCCTAAAACTTACTGATGTACTGTTATACAAGTTAACTATTAATACGAGGTAGAAAGGAGGGCAACGCTTCGGCATAGAAATTATGCTGATGTCAATGGGCGTCGGTAGCCATAGAAGGGCTCCGATTTCTCGTTTGTCCCCTTATACTATAAAAAACTACAAGTCACCGTACGGTTTCACCCGGTACGCGGTAAAATTCAATATTATAAACTTCATCCCTCCTATTTCACCCCTTATGTGTTGAATTTCTAAAAATTCTTTATTAATATTCACCTGCATCACTGAGGTCCCGCTCAGTACCAAATTCTAACTTCTAGGTACAGCAGTTTCGACTGTACGTTGCCCGTCAGTTGGTGGTGCCGGCTACATATAGAAATGTACCAATCTTGACACTTCTGGATTTTAGCAACGCCTTTAACGCCTAACTCTCTTTCAGTCAGTGATACTGAAGCCCTGTAGCTTTTGTGTGAAAGAAAAACAAACATACATACAAATTTTCTTATTTCAATTTTGCTTCGCCACCATATACAATCTTTAAGAGGTAACGCCATGCTGTATTTCAACCGTATTGGGCTGACACAACTGTGTACAATTCACGTTGTATATTGTCTGTGGTTGTTTCAGTGGCGAAGACAAGAAGACGAAGAGAAGCAAGGTAAGCAACATGTACTTTGGGTATGATAAGCCTGTGTAGTCCGTTGTAATAATTGGTTTGTCACCACCAAATCAAATATTTTGTGTGCTTATTGACCGTCAACCAAATACATAATCTGCTGGCGGCTCCAACCATCACCAGACCAACGAACTGAGTGCAGCTTCTTTTTAGGGTTACATACTAGTCCATCTATCCGTCACCAGACTGTATATTATAAACCGTGGTAGCTAGACGGTTTAAACTTTCAGACGCGTTTATGTAGCGGCTTTAACAACAAATATTAAAAAACCATGTGTTGCCGCATCACATGGCTGCGAACGTGAAAGGTGAAAGGTTAGCAAAGCATAATGCGAATGTAGGTGGATGTAGGCACCGAGGAACACCAAGTCTGACATACCATGATCAGATTGATTGGGTACTGTCCGAAGGTGATGTCGAGAGTCTTCGTAACTTTCGTGTTTGTATGAAGAGAGTAACTAATGTGCAGGAGGCATGGCAGGTATGTGAGGATGGTGATGTATTGCTGCCCCATTAAGGAGCTGGCGTGAAGATGTGTTGAAATTGCCGTGTTATAAACAAATAATACGGAACCCCTTAATTCGCGAGTTCGACTCTTATTGGATGGTTTTGAATAAATACAATTTATATTCGACATAATATAAGTAGCACCTCCATCACAACGTTTCCTTATGGGAGCTAGTCTCGAATAAACGTTTTTGTCACCAGATGGCTCGGTTCCGCTATTACCTAAAGATGTTCCTGCTTCTCCTCTGTTGGGTCTTCTTCACTCTGGTGTTCATGATGTACAATGAGAAGGAAGTCGTCACGAGACAGTCTGCTGTCAACCCTGGAGAGATTAAAAGTAAGTAGAGGAGCTAGAATAACTTAGATAAGTAATGTAACAAGCTGTCGCAGCATCTAGACAGCTGGACAGATCGAGGTTTCATTCAGAGGCTGATGGTAGAAGGGAGTGGATGGAAGTGGCGGTTTGGTAGAAGGGAGTGGTGGATGGAATAGGGTGCGCTAGATGAGCGCCCTAGCCAAGGAAAGTTTGTATCAAGGACACTTAAGTATTTATTCATTCGGAGACTTATGCTTTTGGGGGCGGATTTAAGTCCTCCTTAATTCGCTCCTGGGTACCTATTCGGTCGTACCAATCAGAGGGCCGTAATAACTAACAGTCTCTTATAAACAATGTAATTATTGGACTTTATGGTAAAGGCATTGATTTACAAAAATCCAAGATACACGATTTCGTACTGAACTGCCATTCCAAAGATTCCGTGTTTACACAGATATACAACACTATTGCAAAGTCAACCTTACGCGCATGATTTTTAGTCGTTCCTTACCAAATGCATAATTTGGCATGTGCACATTTTATTATACAGACTGTTTTAAGATGCCTACTGCGTATCATGTTATTCGTATAAATCAATGGTCCAAGATATGCGTTCCAACACAACCGTTGCCTGTTTTCGTTGTGAACAGTGTAATTGATAATTTGGTGGCCACAAAGCATACCTTCTCCGCAAAATTAACTGCAATAACATTTAAATAACAAGCTTGTAGCTAATCTGAAATCTGATCAATCTGAGTAATATATAGCTGTTAGTTGTAGGGCTGTCACTGGTTTTATTTGACTGCATTAGAAGAGTCATATTATTCGAGGATATATGTGTAGGTAGACTTCTAGGTCCTTGCTACAGACGGAGTGACTTGACGGATATCATCGTAACATTCGTCTTGATAATGATTGTCATTGGACACATTAAGATATAGTTTAAGCAGTAGAGTTTTTTTTAAATTTAATGTTACTTTCATATCCATACTTTGCCATTAATTTCATAAGCGTTGATGTTAATATAATCAATATTAACATCGACATTGTAAGTTACCAGGAGTGCTGTAACTTCCATTCTACAGCTCCGAAGGCCAACGTCCATCTTGTCTGTGAAGCCAGAAGGAGGAAATTGATAAGTTTCTCCGCTTACACTTGAACTCCGACTAATACAGTCGGGTCGGGGCCTTCCATCCGGAATAGTCGTAACTTCATCAGTGTTCCTACTATTTAATTATACACTGTTCCTATAATTATTACGTCAATTATTAATTATTTCTTAATATTTTTTTTTTTTTGTTTCCTGTAAAGTGTTATGTGTCAGGTTTATGCGTCTATTACAAATAATGTCGTCTTAACTGAATGTCGGCTACTGCGGCCAGCACTTTAGAGATTAGCCTTCGAGTGGAGGACATATTGTGGCGTATAAGAGTTTGCATAGCCGCAACTTCACTATTTATCCCCTCCTTCCCCTATTCCGATTGGATGGTCCCGACACCACCGCGCCGTAGAGAAATCAGGCCCAAGACCGGGCTTAACGTGATCTCTTTTGCACGCGGTGTATCCTTAAAAAATACCAGGCTCCAGAAAAAAAATACACTTGAGGTACCAGAACAGCGTTTCACAGCAATGCGGATTGTTCCACTCGCGAGTCTCCCATATACGTTCGTCCTACACTGAGTATCCCGGACAACTATGATACCAGCCTAATTCCTGAAATTTTTTCATACTTATACACTCTCTAAGAAACAATTCGCGGTGCCCCCTAAATTGTACCGAAAATAGGTTCCGAATACGCTACCTGCAGCTGGATGACGTGTCAACCCTGCCCGCCATTTGTGCCACAAATAAGCCAGATGTAGATGCAGCGTCTGTACTGTATTTACGTACTGGCCGTTGACACTCCGGAATGCAGTCACGACGACGCGTTGTGTAGTACTTATATTGGGATTTGCGACGCTCTTGCATTAGAAATTAAGAATGGATAAAACTGCTTCTATTTTGCACAACCAACACTGTCTATATATAAAACTCTACGGTTACTGAGTGATTGACTGCCAGACAACGCACAGCCGAAATTACTGTGCCCAGAAACTTTAAATTTGGTACAACCTTTGTACCATTATCACCTTTCATATCAAGTTACTCTTCTAGATGAAAAATTAAGAAATTTTTAGAAATTCAATGAGATACGCCCGTTATATTGTTAATGTTATTGAACTTTACTACGTTGCGCGGATGAAAACCGAAAAATTCAAATGCTTAATTATTTCTTAATTGTAACAGTATTTATGGCCATACTAAGTATAATAATAATATTTGTGGACTTAACACACCACGTTAGCCTAGCCCTGTGCTAAGTACCCGAAGGACTTGTGTTACAGGCAACAGATATATAATTAATATTTTTATAGATTTAAGAAATGTTATATATTTAATATTAAAATTAAATTAATTATATATTTAAGATTTTTATTATAGAAATACATGTAATAGATATATAAACATAAATGACCTAGGCGGGATTCGAACCCATATCATAGAATATCAAGTTAATTGATATTGGGTGGCCAAAAAAGCACTGAGGACTCCACACATCAGTACCTAATTAAAAGATGATGTGAAACTAATTTTCAGTAGCTCATTGCTACTCGATTGGAGCGACTTTGTTAAAACTTAGTTACATACATAGGTTATAAGCTTATGTCTCATTATACGACGAATTCGAAGAATCTAGAGTACTCTACGAACGCCAATCTTTATCTTCTCTTAATGATCCACTTGATGCTAATGCTGACACATAGCATCAGGTGAGCAAGCGATGTCAACTATTATGGAACGCTTTGCAGTCAGAAATGCAACGAACTCGGATGTTGTAAAAACTATGAAATGATCTTACATTGCGCCTGGGCCGACTCGCCTTCGTTGTATTTTTCGGCATTCAATAGTAATATCTTCCAAAATAATGGATTAAATTGTCATTTGTTACTTATTGCATGGCTTTAGATTTTATATATGACTATCAACTAGACAGTGGACTATCAAGTAAATAAAGATTGCTGTTGTGACTTAAAGCTTTGCAAAAAAGCAAACTAAAAGTTAAGTGGGATGAAAATATTTATAAATAAACGATAGAAATTAACGAGGTACGATAATAAATAAAATATTTTATTCAAAATAGAATAATGAATATTACTTTTTACAATAAATTATATTTATGAATTGCTAGGTCAATGGTTACATAGCGCGTGGCACTCGCAAATGTTAACTGTAACACGGGTTTCAGTTTGTATTTCAAGTTGTTTAATCTAAAAACTCACTAACTTGTCCGCTCTGACACGCTACTAGATTTCAACCCAACAGTCCTCTCAGAGGACCTCTTACAAACACATGCCTATATGACGAGTGCTTTAAGAGGACGATACATAGACTCGTAACACCTATTAGCCGTCGCGTCATGGTGTATAGTCTATGATGAACTATTCAACACAAAAATATTTTTTCAGTTCGGGCTTTCAGAACTACTTCTTGACATTAGCGCGTTCACACAAACAAACACACTCTTCAGCTGTCCCGGCGGACATTGTTCTGTCATATATCGAATCTGTTGCGATTGGAACGTGTAAACATTCTTAAAAAATGTTAAGGGTATATGAAAATTGAAAACCTGCTATATGAAAAATAGATAGCCGATTCTCAGACCTACTAAATATTAATAATGAATTTGGTAAAGTAGGTAAAGCCGTTTCGGAGGAGTAAGCTAACTGACATTGTGACATGAGAATTTTATATATAAGATTATAAGTAAATAATGTACTGTTTATATGATTTCCACTAATTTGAATTAGTTCGCAAGAGTATTTAGCGAAAGCGTTACGCTGGTGGTACACTCGATTGATCACCACACGAGTTCACTCATATTCTTTTCATACCATACCATACAAAACGATCACCACACGAGTTCACTCATATTCTTTTCATACCATACCATACAAAACGATCACCACACGAGTTCACTCATATTCTTTTCATACCATACAATACAAAACGATCACCACACGAGTTCACTCATATTCTTTTCATACCATACCATACAAAACGATCACCACACGAGTTCACTCATATTCTTTTCATACCATACCATACAAAAGTCAGTTTATTCTTATTCATTATAATAAGACTAATTTTACGGATTTTATCGCGGTTTATTTAACGTTAATTTCAAAAACATTACAGAAACCTTGGTCACGAGTGGACTGAAATGACAGATGTCCTGATGTCATAATGTATTAAAAGTACCCGAAGAATTATAATTATTTAGTTGTGCCGATTAACGCAAACAGTACTTGTCATAGCTTGCTGTCTTGAGGTGTTATGTTTACTTTTTGATTTGATTATGTTTACCACTGGGTCCCAAGCAGAGGGACTTCTCTACTGAAATTTGATGTTCCTTAACTTCAATGGCCTCGCGGTTCATCCTTGGAAGGAATCGGTGTTCGCTTGTGAGGGTTTGCGCTTTATCGAATCTAATGTAATAGCAAGGGCCAACTTCAGCATGCTCACAGACCCCAGACTTTGTATAAAACTGTACAAAATTTGCTCGCTCTAATGAGTAACATTCGCGAAAACTTAAGTCATGAATATTACTCTTATTGACTGAATACGAGTGTACTTAAACTTATTTCTGTTATATTTAATTAATATATTGATAACATGTAAACTTTTACTTCTCTTCAGCCTACATGCTCAACATATCCGCTGATCACCTCACCGTCCACACGAAGATATCGGGACCGTTCATGACTGAGCAGGCGGAGAAAAAACTAAATGAGAGTCAAGTGGAACACTCCCCGAAAATGGTCGTTTGGCTGGAGTCTTGGGATCGAAATGCATTTGGTTATGTTAACACAACGTCTGGGCAGGTATTTCATTATTTTAGCTTTAGTAAGAGTTATGCTGCATTGCAGCAAATGGGGCACAGCAGGGGAGGTACCTCTCCCTCATGTCGTAATGTGCGTGGGCGTCTGTGGACACAGAATGGCTCCAGTAGCTCGTTTCGTATGAGTACGCATTCCCTGCTCCGCTACGGAACAAGATTTTTATTACCTGTGGACATTTGCGCATGCGTGGCACGAGCAAGGGCAGGATATGTAACGAGGAAATATATTACATAGGTCTGACATAGCGGTACGTAGGTAACCATAAGAATATGTGTTTTCTTATTTCCCTTAAACTTTTTGTCGTTATTTTCAGATATCCCGCAGCAAATATCTTCTTTTCCATAACGGGGATCTAGACTTCAAAGCGGGTGAGCCCCGAAGCCTCACTCTCAACCTGAAGGCCAGGGCGGGCGGCAGCTACGTGCTGCGCATGAGCAGCTCGGCCGACCAGGTCGCACCCATCAGTCTGAGCTACACCGTGGATCCCATAGACGGCACTACGGGTGTCATATACTCCTGCGTGCTGCTGTGTGGCTTGTACATGCTTATTATATTTGAGGTGAGAGGTTCTTTTAGCAGAAGGAATGCCACACCTACGTAGCGTCGGCGTCGCTGGTAGCTTACGTAACACTTAACATCGCACGCCTTAGCTGACCTTGTAATCTGTATGTGACATAAATTGAGGTTATATTTGTATTTGACCTAAATGTTATGAAAAAGTGTAACTTGTATCATTCACACTTAAAACTTTCACGTAGGTAACAGTGTAGGGTAACGGCCTTGCCTGTCTGTGTCCGGTTTCTTATTTATATCTTGGTGTTGGGCTTTTAATTATGTATCATAAAAAATTGTATAATTTACATATTTGCAAATAAACCATCTTTATCTCTTACAACGTGGCTAAACGCACGTTATGAACGCAAATGCTATTACTTTAGTTAGGTTAGGTTAGGACGAGGAAGTAATAAAATGGAATCAGCCACCTGTTGTGGGTATAATTCTATTCATTCACTGTAATGAAATTCATTCAACTGGCTCGTACGTCTGGTGGCTACAGTCCTTATTCTCAAATGGAGGAGCAGAGAAAAAGCATGAGTAGAGGAAAAGGACGATTAGATGCAACGGACGAGTAAATGAAAAGGAGGAGTAGAGGAAAAGGACGATTAGATGCAACGGACGAGTAAATGAAAAGGAGGAGTAGAGGAAAAGGGCGCGTAGGCGAAAACCTAGTCAGTTTGTAAATCAATGACATTTGTGATGATTTCTTTTTTACTACTACTTCTTATACTTGTATAAATGTATATAATTGACTAATTTGTTATTATGATTATTGTATCTTGAATTTCATCAATCGTCTCTAAGCTTCGCAGTAAGTTATGAGTCGTGCAGTGTAAATCCATACGAAGGACTTAATCCATGCACTCCTTCACACTACCCTCAATAACTTCCAACTTGATAAATATTAAATAAAGTATTTCAGATAATAAATCGGACGATGGCCGCGGTTTTAGTATCGACGACTTCGCTGGCGGTGCTGGCTCTGGAGGGCGAGCGGCCCAGTCTCCCCGAGTTGGTCTCCTGGCTGGATGTGGAGACGTTACTGCTGCTCTTCAGCATGATGATCCTAGTTGCCATCATGGCGGAAACTGGGATGTTCGACTTTTTGGCAGTTTTCACTTTTGAGGTAAGGTTTTTATTGCTGCTAAGTTATCATAATTAACGTGCTACGAAGCAGGCGGCTCGCTTACTCGTAGTATAGCTACGTAGCATTACGAACGTGTGCTACGACTTGCAGGCAGCTCTCATAACAAAAAAATAAAACTAAAATATATTGATTTTCCAATTAATATCACAGTTTAAGATTACTTTTGCAGCCTTCACACTAGGCCCCGCTTATACTTAGAAGAGTTTTATGTTTTCGTTTTATGGATTGACAAAAGCTTACTTTATTATTGCAAAAGGCGATAAACGAGCAGTATTTTAGGCGGTATCAAGTCACTAATGTGGAGCAGTTGACGTTATAAGTATATTAGTAAGAGATGTTATATATTTGCTCGTCCGTTAGAAGCCAGAAATAGCGGGACTGCTATTAGTTCATAGACGAAGACTCTGCTTGAACTGCTTCATCAAGTTACATTGATTAAAGTTCATTATTCTACACATAAGTGTAAAATAATGAACTTTGGTTATGCTTCCAATATAAACTGTATGTAGTAAACATGCTGCATATAGTTTATATTGGAATGGTAAGCCGTGGCGCGTTACTATGTGGCATGATACTGGGATAAGACTTAAAACTCGCAATATTCAAGAAAGAAGCCTCTTACAACCGACACCACAACTTGACAGGCGACGGTAATGAATTAAAATTTGCCATTGATGTACTTAGGTGTTTTTTTCCCGCACTGTGACAAGGTTTTTCTTAAGGTACTTACAAATTATTTGACAATTGAAAAATTGATTTTGAGGTAGTGAAATGTTCCAGGTGACCAAGGGTAAGCTGTGGCCGCTCATCATCCTGCTCTGCGCCATCACAGCGGTGCTGTCCACCTTCCTGGACAACGTCACCACCGTGCTCCTAATGACACCCGTCACCATTAGGTGAACATGTCCAGTTCGGCTACGGCGCTCGCCTCTACAGACCAGTCAACTACGCAGGACATGTTTGACATTTGAGGAGGAAACAGTGTCAGTATTGGGGTGGCACGACCGGGGAAGTACCTCTTGATTACTCGATACAGTCGCAAAGTGAGCTTCGCCGTGGAATTTCGTGCGATGTATAGTATGCGTAACCGGTGGCCCATTGAAGGGGAGGAGGAGGAGCGGGACAGCTCAATTGCATAACCGTCACGCGGGTGTTTATGGGCGTCGGTAGTTATCAAAAGGCTGCTCGTTTGTCCCCTTATAATATCAAAAGAGAAAAAGAGCAAGTGCAATCTCTACTTCCTCATTACCTGACTCTGATGAGGGATTGCAGTCTCTGTCTGCACATAATAATAATATTTTTTTTAACTAAGAAATATACATACCCACGATCTTTTTATAATATTGGGGGACAAACGAGAAATTGGAACCTTTTTACGGCTACCGACATCCACGAACATCAGCATAATTACTATGCACATGCGCTGCCCTCCTTTTCACCAATGGGCCACCGGCTGATCAGCATCCGCACGAAACGCGACACCGAATATGTCACTTTACGCCGCCGTTATCATGTGAGCGAATGCTACCTTCTCGGTCGTGCTGGCTCAATTCTGCGACAATGCAGCATGGCACTAACTCTTACTAAGCATTATATTATCAGTAGGAAAGGAAATCTCTGACTCACTTCCCTTACGTCTTACGCTATACAAGGTATGTCCCTGATTTCCACTTCAAAACCCGAAATACGTTAAATGATACGTGGGCTTGATTTCGGTTCGTAATAAATCCACCAAGTGCGACTCGGACACACGAAGGGTTCCTTATTGTTATCTATAAGAAAATGTCAAAATTACGTTTGTCGTATGGGAGCAAATATTTATTTATCCTGATTTTAGTACTTGTTATTATAGCGGCAACAGATATACACCATCTGTGAACAATCCAACTGTCTGGCTATCACGATCCATGAGATGAGATCTCGTGACAGACTGACCACCAGACGGACAATGTCCATGAGTTGACTTTTTATACGAGCTTTGCCCACCACACACACAGCCGCTTCTCCTGCCTAGCCAGGATCGACAGCGGCAACCACTTACGAACCTTTGGTATGCTCTTAGGGAGCCCAAGGAAAAAATGAGTCTGTACTGGGATCCGTAAAGAATGTAATGAGAAGAAAATAGGAGTGGGAAGTAATTCGAATTTCCCTCCCTAGTCAAAACGAGAGATATGACAACATTGCAATGACTTATTACAAGCCAAAAAAGTTGAGAGGGCAACCAAGTTAGCCCAGCCGCTACGCACCACTTTGTTCGACCTTGACACCATGCGTGGACTTATTTCAACGTACATTTGCAGGTTGTGTGAAGTGATGGACTTGAACCCCGTCCCCATCTTGATGTCAATGGTGCTGTACAGCAATATCGGCGGCACGGCGACGCCGGTGGGGGACCCGCCCAACGTCATCATTGCTTCCAACAGATTTGTCATTCAGTCGGTAAGTGGTTTGCCGGCTCTGCTGGGGAAGCACGTCACATTCATTACACCGGCCCACGTGACGTGGATGCTATGTACTGCGTTTGAGTGGCTCGCGAGTGTCCAACGGGTTTTGGCGTACACATATTTTGATTGGGTGTCTATGCGTATAAGCCCCCTAAAGCAAGCAGGGTTCCGCACTATCAATACTAATATTGTAAAGTTTTGATTTAATTTAAATTTGATTAATCGTTTGTTTGCATTGAATGGGCTCCGAAAACCGATTTGAAAATTTTCTTTTACCATTACAATCCTACATT
>JAFELO010000069.1:1024733-1054505 GCA_017140195.1 Eumaeus atala
ATATATATAACATTTTCTAAAACGTTATAGATCGTTATGAAAATTTATAACCAAAGCTAAAGCTGTGAAAAAAACACAAAGAAGATCCTCATAACATTGCTGCAGAAGTTATTGACAACTAGCTGTCCCGACGGACAGCGTTCTCTCATAAGCTGAATTTGCTGTCATTGTACATTGTAGCGTGTAATGTATACGTGGCCGAAATTAAAATTTACGAATCAAATTAAAATCAATTAATAATTGCCATAATTTAGATTAACCGTTCGTAGCTGGGACGAAAAGGCTAGGTTCTAGGCTCTAGGCCTAGAACCTATTAAAACGGAAAATCACGTTTGTTCTATGAGCCCTCCCATAAATAATTAATTCATTCTATTTTCTAGCACTGAATTTATAGCTGCAACAGATATACATCATCTGTGAAAGGTACGACCCACTAACTATCCCTGTTCATGCGGTGCAGCCTGGTGACAGACAGACGAATAGCGGAGTCTTAGTAATAGGGTCCCGGTTTCAGGAAACCCTAAAAATATAAAGTACTATTTCTGATAATCTTTAGACCCTAAAACTCTTGCCCTAAATCATAAGTCTTGAACAATTATAATATCTTATGTCATAAGAGCACCAAAGCTAGGCTCATTTTTCACTGTCAAATTGTAGAATTTCGGCATAAAATAGGAATACGAGTATAATGTAAAAACACATTTTAAACCATAGTTATCTAACGTATAGTAAACATCATCAATCTTTACGTACGGTGTAACAATAGACTAATGAAGGCACGGATAAGCGTGTGTAAAAGTATTGTTCGGGCCACGCTGTGCTGTAACATAAAAGAACCCGACGATTCATTACTTACTGGGATTTACGTGTAATATTACGTAACAACAATCGCAAATATAATTCCGCCCGACGCCGTACCTCATAAAAAATAACCGAAACCTACACTGGAGTGTTTTAAATTAATATCGTCATTATCAGTCCTTATCGGTCCACTGCTGGACCTATATCGAGCAGAGGCCTCTTTCAATGAACGCCAAGACGACCGATCTCCTGCTACTCGTATCTATCCCGTTAAAATTTAAATTACTATATTAATATTAAATTGTGTTCTCATGTAAGTAACAAATTGTTACACTAAAACTACTATTACGGATTTTATCGCAGTTTATTAAATTATTTATCTAGCCCGACGTTTCAGAAGCTTTAGAGCAACCATGGACACGGGTGGATTGAGATGACAGATGTCTTGATGTACAAAGTTTTTAAAAGTACCCGAAGAATTAAAATTTTAGTTGTTCCGATTAACGCAAATAACAAATACATTCGCGTAAACTCAAGACTTAACGCTAGATTGTTTTAAATGAGAAATAAAGATTTTTAAACCGAAACGTCGGTATTGTATAATACCTGAATAAACGGCAACATAGTCCGATAAGTACTTTTATACTCTTGGATCATTTGCGTACTCATTGTGTATGTCTATTGAAATGCCAATTATTGCGCGATTAAAAGTGATAACTAGAATGTTCACGATAGTCTGCCGTCTAACACGCTTATTATATTATTGATCTGTGCTTTGTTTTTGGGATCGATGGGAATTTCATTTCGACACTTGAAGACTTGGCTAAAACCACCGCGGGCGCCATCTGCTGGCTAAGTCCATGTGCTCCGGGAGATTTTACTCTTAACAGACATATTTTGTGTTTACCTAGCCACACAAAGCAAGAATTTACGACTTTGCAGTCATATGCACACAAAAAATAAGTAAAAAAATCCATATTCTATAAGCAATGGTGCATGGTCATTTTCGAAACCAAACATCAAAAAAACCGAGTACGTTCTCTACAAGACCTCTCGCTGCTGACGAGTTTTAACTTTTTGTAATATATTCCTTAAAAAACGGTAAACATATGAGAAGTGAATCGTGTGAAACGCAACACCAGCGTAACTTCACACGTACACGTTTCTTCGAGTAAACTTCACTTCCTTGTTGAAGCAAAATTTTTAAATAACTTTATGCAGTGGATGTAGGTAAACCAGGGCCCATTATTATGAAATGTTCAATTCAATTCCAGGGCGTAAATTTCGCAAATTTCACCATGCACATGACTGTGGGGATCCTGTTGGTGTGCGTGCAGGCGTACTTCCAGCTGCGGTACATATACAGAGACGTGAACAAGCTGCGGCTGAACGACCCGAGGGAGGTGCAGGGTGAGCGGCTCTTTACTTCATTATATGTTTAAGCGTTTTCCACAAAATAAATGTTAGATCACATAGGGACTAAGGTGATCACATAGGACGGGAATAAGGTGGAGCCTCTTACCCGAGACAGCGTTATTGCAGTTCCACGACCGTTGGTAGTCCATGGTTGGTCATCGATTTTGAGGCTCGGATCGGATCAGAAAGTGTTATTGGGACTTTTTATTTCTAATAACAGTCCAGTCCTAATAACAGTCTCGTGATGAAGATGCCCGCGTTTCGTGGAAAGCACGTTAAGCCATCAGTTCTGTGCCTGAATTTCTCCCATCTTGTCGAACTGCAATTGTATCGGATTAGGAGAATATGGGAATGCAGTGCACTTGTGTCTGCGCACATATAGTGCTTTATATGTTCCTCTCTGTTGACTACTCTATAATGAAGGATGTCTTAGTCAAAATTCTGCTGGAAGGAGATTCCAATTGTTATATCTTCTGAACTTTGTAAATGTGTGTACCGTATTTTACTATTTCCAGATCTTCGACAACAGATCTCAATATGGCGACGAGCTATAGACTCGTTGCCGCTGCTCAGTCGCGACCAGCAGATAGTGAGGGAGAGGCTGGAGAGGAAGATGAGCAAGCTGCTGGCGCAGCTGGACCTCTCGCTCAATGAGAGCAAGAAGAGGGTGTGCCCCAAGGAGACGTTTAAGACCACGCTCGCGCAGCTTAAGGAGAAGGTGTTCATGTTGAAATTATATATAATAATTAGAAGTAATATCTGAACATATGGAACGCATTCTGAACTTTTTCACAGAAAGTTACTTAATTCATGGGTGTAGTAGGCTTGTACATTTGATGACAAGACTCTTTACACTCAACGTACTCTTCTGTTTCAGTACAAGATCCGAGACAAGGGCCTACTGCTGAAAGCGGCCGTGGCCATGGCGTTCGTGGTGACTGTCTTCTTCCTGCACTCCATCCCGGAACTGAGTGAGTCCTGTTTTGTGTCGTCATTTACAAACGATTAATCATAATATTGCGATTCAATTGATTTAAATTTTCTATAATCGAGGACCCAAGATCAAGATTTGTGTGACGTTTTGATGTCTTTAGTTTACGCAAATATTTGACATTACAAATTGGCTATATTCTCAAGCGAGCTTCAATAAAAACCTATTTTAAGCCGCCAAAGAAGATTAGTCAATTCTTACCATCAGTGAAATGCCATATCCCTCTGCAAGATGCAGGAGTGTACAAGCTTGATTGTCACTGTGGACTCCTATACAAGGCAAACTAAAAGATCTATAAAAACTCGCGTTAAAGAACATATAGCCGATATGAAACATCGACGTGTTATAAAATCTGCGGTCTGTGCGCATGCTGAAGTTGGCCCCTGCCATTACATTAGATTTGATAAACCGCAAATCCTCACTAGGGAAAACAGATTCCTTCCAAGGATGAACCGCGAGGCTATTGAAGTTAAGGAACATCAAATTTCAGTAGAGAAGTCCCTCTGCTTGGGACCCAGTGGTAAACATAATCAAATCAAAAAGTAAACATGACACCTCAAGACAGTAAGCTATAACAAGTGCTGTTTGTCAAGTAATCGGCACAACTAAATAATTATAATTCTTCGGGTACTTTTAATACATTATGACATCAGGACATCTGTCATTTCAGTCCACTCGTGACCATGGTCGGTTAAAGCTTCTGAAACGTCGGGCTACAAAAATAATTTAATAAACCGCGATAAAATCAGTAAATTAGTTTTATTGTTGTGTGACGTTTCTTAGGATCCGTGTCAGTTAGTGTTTCTACGCCTTGTATAATTATTAAAAAATATATCTGGTATAAAAATATATCTGGTATAAAAAGTATATCTGGTATAAAAATATATCTGGTATAAAAAATATACTTGGTATAAAAAATATATCTGATATAAAAAAATATATCTGATACAAAAAATATATCTGATATAAAAAATATATCTGATATAAAAAATATTTAAGTAGAAAAGTAAATAATAAATGAATTATCTGAAAGAAGTACATTATTTTTATTTTACACTGTAAATTTTGTTGTCAACTATACTGTGATTAAAAATTTGTGTTAAAAGTGTTAGGCGGACGGATCGATATATTTCCGAAAATCATTAAACTCAATTAAAAAGTGTCACGCATATCATCGTTTAGCGATAAATTAAATTTAACAATAGATATCTAAACTACCTTAAAAATATTGTTATTTTTGAAGTGGGTTTGAATTTTTTCACAATCAAAAGTTGAAAATAAACTAAATTGAACATTTAGTCTATGAATTTCGAAAAATTACATATACTTGAAGTCTGTGCCAAGATGAAAGGCAGGCTTGTCTTTGTGTGGGGGAGCCCACATTACACGCGACAGAATATGCCACTGACACCGATATGCAAAAGCAATTTTTCAAAATTACATTGAGTTTGGCGTAGTTGACAAGTCTATAACGTGGCAACCGTAGCCGAAATTCAGCTTAAAAGTATTAACGACTTAAGCTTACGCGAATGTTACTCATTGCAATGAAACAACTTATACGAATTTCAGTTCGGTTTATTTAATTATTTAACTCGCCCGACGTATGAGAAGCTTTACAGCAACCACGGTCCCGGGTGTCGAGTCCACACGAGTAAAAATAGTTTTATTGTAATGGAAAATATTCATCATTATGATCATTATCAGCCCTCATCGGTCCGCTGCTGCCTCTCTCAATGAACGCCAAGACGACCGGTCTCGTGCTGCTCGCATACATCCCGGGACATGTTACTGTAACACAACTATGCTGGTATAGATCGCGTGTCCCTCGGTTGGACAGCGCTGCTAGGTGCGGTCCTACTGCTGATCCTTGCGGACCGCGAGGACTTGGAGCCGATACTGCACCACGTGGAGTGGTCCACGCTCATCTTCTTTGCTGCTCTCTTCGTGCTCATGGAGGTAAATTCCAAAAATCTTTTAGCACAGCAGAGCAAACGAGATGTTGAAACCATTATCGTGACTATCGACGCCCATATACACAACTAGAGGTCTTATTTTCTTTGAAGAGGTAAAATTTACGACGCATGCATAGATACATGACATCTAGTGCCATATGGCAAGTCGAGTCAGGTACGGTTTGTATGTTGCCTGTTAAGGAGGAAGAGGAAAGGAGAGCTCCACGCATATCTATCGATATCTATGGCGTCGGTAGTCACCATAAACCTATGAATGGCGCCGTAATATGGCGCCAAAGGAGTGCCTTATTGTTTCAAAATTTGGGAGAGAGTAGGAGCAAGAGCGAGAGGTACAATCACTCATTTACTTTCTCCCTTTCTCTCATAGCCCGTTACGTATCGTATGACTAAAGATTTACTTCGGTCGTGTAGTCTAACGCACACTCGTGTTTGTTTTTCACAGGCGTTGTCTAAGTTGGGCCTCATAGCGTTCATCGGTGGCCTCACCGAGTCCGTGATCCTGAAGGTTGACGAGAGCGGGAGACTAGCGGTCGCCATATTGCTGCTCTTGTGGGTAAGTAGTCGCTCCAGTAAGAGGTAGTCCCATTCTGCATTGCGGCTTAAAAGAATGGCACGTCCGGGGAGGTACCTCTAGCACAAATAATACCGCCGTAAAGTTACCACTTTACCATCTCGTTTTGTGCGATAAACTTTCTGATGGCCCATTGGGGGGATGCAGTGAAGGAAGTGAATTCATCTCCATAGGCAGATGTGAATGTGCGCCGATAGATATCATCAAATTTGATAACGGCAGCAACACAATGTATCTTGTCTTCTGCAAGTGGATCTTGTCATTACATTCTGTCAGGTGTCGGGCATCTGTTCGGCGTTTGTGGACAACATCCCGCTGACGACGATGATGGTGCGCGTGGTCACCGCGCTCGGCTCCAACCCCACGCTGAACCTGCCCATGGCGCCGCTCATATGGGCCTTGTCCTTCGGTGCCTGCTTGGGAGGTAGGTAGCATTGTATAGAACATCCAGCCAATTCAACAATATTTCATTAGCTATTATATTTTTTAACGGGTTGCATCTGTCACATGTTTGGGAGAGAGGAGAGTCGGCCCACTTTCGACCCCAAGTCTAGTCTCGTTGTTCGACAATCACTCCTAGTTATCCACTATTCTAATACTCCCTGTATTAGGCCCATCTTCGCTTCCACAGCATATTAGTCACCTCGAAAAATTAATTATAGGAGTATAGATCCCATCATACATTAATTTTTACGTCTCGTTAAGCCAGCAGACAAAAAAGATTTAGTAGTAATAAATAATAATAAATAATAAAACGCTTATTAATTTAGTATAAAATTATACAATCATCAAACTTATAAAATTTTACAAATAGGTGCACACTAAACTATCAGACTTTCCCTGGTTGACTCACAAGAAATCCCTGTGCCGATCCAACCAGTGTCCGGTCCAACAGCTAGTTCGGAGATATGTAGGGGTAATTATAACTGCAGCGCCGGCAGTGGTCGGTCCTTCCAAAATAGTTGCTTCAGAAGGAGAAGCTGCAACGTAATCAGCGCAAACGTTCAGACCGTTAGACAATCGCTATTTATATTTTATTATAGCATAGAGGGAGCCTTTCAACGACTACCGACGACCATGAACATTAGCATAATTATGCCGATGCGCTGCCCTCCTTTTCTCCCCCCCCCCCGCCCCCAATGGGCCACCGGCTACTCACAAACCGCATGAAACGCGACTCTGTAGGCTTCATTTTATGGCGGTATCAAGTGAGCTAGAGGTACCTCCACGGTCGTGCCGGCCCAATGCCGTTACGTAGGAGGATGTAGTGTCATATGCATGGCACTACCTCCCCTATGTAGCATGGCACTACCTCTTTCTAAGTATGATATGGCCCTAGATTTGTTTTGATAACGCGGGGGATGCTGGGTCCAATTCGATATATTTTTATTTTTATTCTTAATTTCGTCCTGTCCAGGTAACGGCACGCTGATCGGTGCCAGCGCCAATGTGGTGTGCGCGGGAGTAGCCGAACAACACGGCTACAGAATATCCTTCATGGAGTTCTTCAAGGTCGGCTTCCCCGTCATGATCGGACATCTGGTCGTCGCCTCCGCCTATCTGCTGCTCTGCCACTGCGCTTTCACCTGGCATTGAACTTTCGGCAAATTTGTCCTGAAAATTTACAAGAGTTTTGTGTGGGTAGTTTTTAGATCATTATCGAACCAGATAAACAAAATCGAAAACTCTTCCGGATACGCTGGAATACACAAAAGTCTAATAGCGCCTAGATATGCCATAAACAAAATAACAAAAACACATCTCCACGCCATTTCCCTAATGGGGAGGGGCAGAGAGAACTCTCATGTCACTTCTTCCTCACATATTCGATTTCCTTCCTCGAAATTCATAATTCTCTATTACAAACTAGCAAGGTCGTATTGTACCAAGTTTCGACCTGACAGCTGTCTTAACTCAAGTTTGCACATTACTGATGGAGGAACATTAAAGATGTTATTGTACTATTTTTAATAGATATATATTATTTATTTTTTGTAAAAAATGTATTTTTTAATATTTTTTTTTGTTTTGTGATGTTATATTTCATTAAAAGTAACATTAAAACTAATATTGCTAAGTATTGCTGTCTAATAAATTTACACAGTATATCTATAAAGTTAACATTTATTTTACATTAATAATTACGAATTAAGCTCTTAATCTTGGCAAGATATTTTTTAAGTGAATGAAGTTGATATCTTCAAACACAATGTATAAAGACGAGGGCGCCACTAGTAATTATATGGCAACACTATGTATTTTAAAAATGCCAGTTGCATAACTTAGTTTTATTTAAAATATATTTAAATTATTTAATAAAATTATCGTCGTTATCTTCAAATTTGTCATCAAGAATGTAATTGTTAACAAAACGCAAGAAAACATCGCACAGGGTTGTATACATCTAACGAGGTCAGTGTTTACTCCATAACATCCTCAGAGTATTCACATCAGGAATAATTACCGACGCACACATATTGGACAGCATGACTATAACTAAGTGCAGGAATTGCAAGAGGTAGTGCCATGAATGGTGCATTGCGATTTCACGTTTGTCCCCCTATACTATAAAAAAGAATATAGTACTTAAGTATCTAATTTCTATATTAGTGCGTTCTGTATAGCTCTCACATGTTCTGTATTAGTTAACGTAAGTTAAAGTATTATTATCTTACTACACTGTTATTATAGCTTAGTAGTTTACTCTGAAAAGCAAAGCCCTCGGTTTAAGTTTTCAACCCAAAACAGGCTGAATAAACTGCTATTTGCTCCACTGAGTGATTGAGCCACATTCCTGTACAATTTTCATAAAATATATTCTAAGATTTTCAAAATCCATCGCTAGGTCCTTTAAAATGTAGTTTCTTCTTCTTGATTTCGAACTGTACTCTGATCGAACTGTGATGATATATGTTGTAGTTTGTAAGTAACAAATTTACAGATTCATCTAAATATAATTCATTATTTAAAATCATCGTTTCAGCTGACAAAAGCAATAGAGATGTAACTAACGATTTTAGATTGTCAAAATAAATCGATATCTCCTTTAACATGTTTCTAGTTTATAATGTCGATATTTTGTAGTCATCTGTTTTTATACTTAATTATTATTCCTTTTGTGCCAGTTTACTAGTTGGAAATTATTTTATCACTAAGATATGCCTCGGTGATTGATAAGTGCGACCTGTCACGCATGCCATCTTTATTTCAAAGTAACTGTAAATTAGTGTTCACCCAGCGATCAAAATTCGATCCCAATTATAAAAAGTAAAAACCTTTTCGTTAATAAAATATTAAAATTCCAATTATTGTATTGCACAGTTGGCACTTTAATCATTAAACGAGTCTCACACAATTGTGTGCGTTTCGTTATATTTCATTAAACTTTTAAAATATATAATTATGAAATATTAGCTTTCTGCACACCGTGTCTTTTACTGTGCCAACTTTCAAATTCCTCTATTCGTTCAATTTTTTAAAAAAGAATGATAACTTTTTTCTTCAGGTATTATCACTACTTGTAGATTAATGCCGTGTGTCAACTGGCAACTCTGTTATTAAAGTATTCGAGCTGTGAGTCTGACATAAATATTTACCGGCGCGGACATCGGGGGACAGTATGATTAAGTTCTATCATCATTATCATACCTGATGATGGAAAGGCTTTGACATCTGTTTGTAGTTGTTTCTTCTTACAATCTACTGAACTGATATGCATCAGGTTTCCACACATAGATAGTGACTTCCGAGGAGAGCTTCAATGTATAATTGATCCGCCCTGACTTTGTCCGTGAATAACGGGGGATGACCCCGTTATTCACGCCAAACACAGGCGTGAACAACGACAAAGCCAGGGCGGATCGCGAGTAATGTACTATTTGTAACTGTGACAAGAATGCGATGAAGGTGGAAGGATTTCAAATGATATACTCGTAGTTTTAAAACATTCTAGATTGATAGTAACGTATGCCTATTTCAGTCGGATGTTAGATCATTCCAGAAGATCCGTCTTGCCTTCGAACAGATACTTCACAAAATTGTTACAAATATTTATTGATAATTACAATTAGTATTATAATGATAAGTATCGATGTAGTTTCATTAACTCAGTATTTAAAAGTCGAGAACTAGGGATGTCAGATCGTATAATTGGAAACAATATTTGTATAATTTAGACAACTTGTGTCAACAATTCGTCCTGTACAACTAACTGGGTACAAAAATGAAAAAAATATGAATTAGATTTTTTTTTCTTACTGAATATATTTTAAATCTAAAAATCATTACGATTAGTCAAAAGAATAGTACTTAGTTGTTTAAAAAAAACATTTTGGATGGACATGGACATTAAAAAGACAATAGGAAAAGAGAGGGATGGACCTTCCTCATTTGCTATGGATGAATTCAGATGGTAAGAGATGTACACCATTTGTTTTTGGGCGTACCCTATAGTAATTGTTTTCTGACCCAAAAGGGCTCTTACCCTTCGGAGATCTTCCCTGTCCCCATACAAGTGGGACTTCACGCACGGTGCCATTTATGTTGGCTTAGTTTATGTATCCACTGAAAAAGACGTTGTATGTCGTAAACCTAATAATAGGACTTTACTAATTAAACTAAAGATTAGTTCTGCTAACTCGACTGCACCAGAAGCGTTGTTTTCGAGTGTGGTGTGTATATAGCTACTTCTAAGAGTTTACTGCAGCGGTCGCTAGCCTAGGCCCAAAACAATAGTATCCATATTCTACATCCCCCGAACAGCTGCGAAACTAGTCTTAGATTCAGACTAATTGTGAGATTCACTCTGGTACCTGCATGTAGGTTTAATGGTATTTACTAAAATATAAAATTTTGTTTGTTTCCCTAGACATCAGTCATCACTGACCGTACGCGATCAGTGAGACCGTGAGGCTATATCCGCGTTAGAATATATCTGCAGAAGATACGATTGCAACTAAAAACAAAACTATTTTTAACTTGTTGAGTCAAAACGGCTGTTTTTATTTCTTGAAAATATGTTTCACAGTTTGGATGTTTTATCAAATACTTACAAATTAAATATGAAATCACCAAACATGTTACAATAAAACTGCCTTTGCGGATTTTATTGCGTTTTATTTAATTATTTAACTAGCCCGACGCTTCAGCTTTACACCACCCATGGCCACGGGTGGACAGTCCACCATGGTTTTATTGTAGTAAAAGTAGTTCTATTGTAACGAGTAACATTCGCGTAAACTTACGACATCAACAAACATAGATATTTTAAACTGCAGAAAAACAAAGTAATTTGACAGCAAGGAAGAGAATTTTAAAATCATGTAACTTAGGGTTCACATAAGTGGACGTACCGTGAAAATCATGAGTATTTACAAATTGGCCCATACCGATATCGGGGCAAGTAAAAAAAGAATCTTTTTACTTGTCCCGATATCGGTATGGGTGTCGTGTAGCGTATATCATGTAACATTTTAGCAGCTTCATCGACGCCGATATCGGTACCCGATGGATAAATATAAAGACGCTCTAATTAGTGTTATCTAGAACTATATTAACATATATTTAATTAAGTTTTGGTGTAAGATTTAAAAAGTAATAAAAATGCGAGTTCACTTCAAAAGCTCTGTATAATTTTATAAGTATTTATGTAAATTTTTAATGAAATTTGTTATTATTATCCTGTATAAAATATTAATTTACAATACAGTTTAAAAATAAAAATATATTTGACTTTTTTTTTGTTTTATCTTCAATGACATTAATCTCAGTTTTAATACAACTTAGACGTTAATTTTCTCCGCGCCTGAACTTATGCTATGGAAGCAAAGAAAAGCCAAATCACAGCTTCATAGAATTGCTATGAGTGCTCGTTGGGTGACGAGGCGAGGTTGGGCTCGAAACAGGGACCCACCCCCCTCCCTCTTGCAGAGGGGAGAGATGATCCCGATGAGTGTTTGTAACAGCTAGGACTACTCCTTTTTTTTAAGTGGGTTTGTGGAAAATGGATTCTTAAGTCATATCTACGTTACTATAACAATTAATAAAACAAAAAACATATGCCACAATTTTTGGATATGTTTGATGACAACCCTATTTCCATAGAAATCTAAAAAAAATACAAATTAAGTATCTTAGAAGTCCTACTAGAAAAAATGGTTCGCGTTTAATGTCTAGTTACATTTTGTACTTATATTTTACAACCAAATTATGCTAATATATCATTAAAAATATTTAAATATTGCCTATAATTGAAAAAAATATAAAAAAATAACAAATATTTGAAGTTACCAATCTATTGGTAAAATTGCACGGCGTGCTTACTTTTTTTTTAAAAGAAATATAAGAATATTTAATTTGTATTGTCCTTGATCATTAAATAAATCAATACTCCAAAATATAATCAGATAACGACATGGCAATTTCTTAAAATGATTTATTGGCCACAATCAGAAGTGGTATCACGCAAGACCCTTCAAAACCGCACAAATTGCTACAAAAATTTGTTTTTCCCGTGCCGGTTTAATCCGCTACAAATAACTATCGGAACGGAAACTAAAAATCTTCTTAAATATTTGAAGAGGCAATACTACGTATACCTTCCTACTCAAGCCTGTGCGAATGTGCAGACGCTTCAGTGCGTCAGGTTCGCGATTTTAATTTAAAATATAATGCATGTAAGTAGACATATGATGTCGTAAGAAGACTATGTGGCCAGGTATCTAAGGTTGTGTACTGCATTTCAAGAGATGGAGTATGGCCTGCCTCGCGGGCGACGGATGGGAGTGTGGCGAATGGGCTGTGTGCAACTTATGCCGTCTCTCTAAGTGGGGCCAGGGTTTATGGTGGGCACCAGACCCCACTGCATGCCCCCGACATCGGACGGGGCTGATCTAGGTTCTCGGATCGGTCCATCTATTTTAGATTACTCTGGTCCCTTAAAACTTGCCCTGTTGCTGACAGATCCGATCCACCTCAGTTTAGGCGGCCGATGGCACCCGGGGCAGTTTTCTGTTCATCTGCGAGTCCCACACACCCATTGGATCTCACTAAACACCGGTGGTAGGGCGTAAGTGCATTTCCCCGCGAAACCAAAAAAAAAGAAAAAAATAACTACTACATTTCAATTTTACTACTCGAACAAAAATTATTGTAATTTGTAATTTCTCGCCGCCTGGGACTGGTGACGCATAATCATTTATAAATAGCTCCATCCAGCTAGTATAATCAAATTTATGCTTCTACATTTTCACGAGTGAGAAGTAACATTATTGCGTTCACAAAATACATAACCCTAGTAAAATTGTCTTTTCTATATATACCTATAATGAACATATTATTATATACAGACAAATTCTTATTGAGATAATAGTACTAATAAAAATATTGTGTAAATAATTTATTACTTACTAATTGATCAATTATTCACAATAATACATAAATACCGTTATCTACGCTGATAGTAACATTACATTCAGTGTTGCCATCACAATGCATATAGCTCGATATATGACAGAAGTGATAAGAAAAACATTAATATAATTATTAAATAGTAAAATCTCAATTAGTTTATAAGTATATAAAGGATATTTCTACGGTTCCGTAGACTAATTATAAAATGACCCTCATAATTTTTCCGTACGTATATTACAGAGCTTTTATTTATACACGTATCTGCGGAAATTGAAAAGAATTTGAGAGTATGAAATATTCGTTTCTAAAGTGGTAAAAATGTGTTTTGAATTTTTTTACAATTTTCCCCTCCATAAATTATTCGGTTACTGGCCGATCAATGTGATCATGGTATGTCAGTCTTGGTCTTCCTCGGTGTCTACATCCTTCGACATGTAAAATCACGTGTAGCAACAATACTGAGAGTAAAACTTCACCGCACTTACACCGCTTACTTTTCTTGCGAATCTGCGATCTCTTCGGAACAATCTTCTTTCTTAAGCCTACCACAACCACGGGTTGAACCTGACACGCACATGTTTTGTAGATACCAACTGAAGCATCATATATATCATATTTGTAGGGAGGAAATAATTTTGATATAGCAACATTCAAACGTCAAAGTCAAACAAACGGTCGTTACAACAAACATGCAAATGAAAATAACTCGCAGTTCGCATTCAGTCGCAAAACATATGTTGGAATGTGTGTGAGTATAACGGCAAAACTTATTTTTGTATGTAAGTCTTTATTTGTATGTAAACATTACTTTACCCAAACAGTCCTATGTTACTAACGCCAAACAGATATGTTCCCACAAATCAAAATTACAAGTATTAACAGTTACTCATCTAGATATTAATATATTTCTGTATATTAAAATATTCGATAAACCTACCTTTGTATAGCTTCTATTTTGGAACCGAGTCTACTAGACAGACTGGGGAATAAATATTATTATATTAAATTAATTTGCCAAATTTATATCAAAATACCTGTTATTGAAACATGTAGGTTTGGCCTCAAATTTTACCTTATATCATCGATCATTCTTGTATTTGATATGAATGCAAACTGACTGACTGCAACCGATCTAAAGGAATGATCGAAAATAAATACAAAAATACCGGCCCAGTGGGAGTGGAACTGGTGGGGACACGTTTGTATTAGGTCCATTAATTATCTAAATGTAGGCTTCAGAGTGTGCGATAGGTCAATGGGACATGTCTATAACCTATCATTAAATTAAAAATCATAAAACCTGACTGATGAAAATATATTTATAAAAATATATACGCCCCGACTTCCCCGTGACAAACAAATTATATATCCAACCTTCCTCGGGAATCGCTCTATCTATAAGCGAAAAACGTAAGAAACTCCGTTCAGTAGGTTTCGAGAAAATCGTTCGATTTTACGGGCGTACGTAGCGGGTAACGTAGAAAAATACATACATTCATACATACGCGAAAAACTTTGCCCTTATTCTAATGCAGACAGGAAAAGAAATGTTTTTCCTAACTACTGCGGACATTTCATTTTTATTTGTCACATCGGGAAACACGTTTTCCCAAATCAATTTTCGGCTGTGTGCAAGTTATTGTAGCATTGAGCGCTTGGTTTGTATCTAAAACCGAATAGACACACAGAACTATTAGTATAGAAGTATAGATTAGCTTTATCTGTACCCTTTTGTTTATTGACAAGTTCCAAGTTTTCATTGAGCCCCGGGCGTTAATTCGGTTTTCATGTTGTGAGTTCGCCCGTCTGGTGGTTCAAGTCTGGTGGAACGTACCGTAGAAGTATAATATGAGTATAAGAATGATCAATAATAATATATTCCTACAGTAATCTGTCATCACACCACGTTAGCCTAGAGCCTCGTCCCATCCCCACCCAATGTCGGGCTCAGTAGCCTGGGGTGAAACCAGGTAAACAGAAGCGATTGTGTCGCTGTTTGTACCTCTCTTATAGGAAGAGGGGACTGAGGAGCAGGAGGCGCAAGGGGTGAGGATGGGAATCTCACCCAATTGCACGGGTCCTAAAGTCGGTGGAGTTGTCCTGGTGCGAGGCAACCCTTCCATGGAGGAGGCGTCGGTCCCTTTACTGACTAGACATCGAGGTGCCCTGATGATCCGTTGTTCCGGGGCACCGTACCCAAGACGGCACTGATGCATCCGCGGTGGTTTTTGTGATTACTCGGCACTACATAGTGCCGCGAGCCCCACATACCACTGATACTATTACTAAGTATCGTAAGGATTTGTATTACGGGTAGAAGACAGTGATTTTTTTAAAATAAATTTAAGATATATTATGGATTTATGCTTCTCATATACATATAAACGCAGACCCAGAGATTCGAGCCCTCAGCCATGGATTCCATCGTCTGCTCATTTTTTTCTCAAAGCCCATTTTTGAGACGAGTCGACTATAAAATTTACATCCAATATGATGCCATATATACTTGATTTGCCCCGCGGTTTCGCCTGCATAATGTCTATAATAATTTATATTTTTTCAGAATAAATAGTTTTAAGTGCAGATTAAAATCTATATATGTTCCAAATTTCAATCGAATTCGTTTAATAACTTTTACGTGAAATAAGAACGAATAAGCATATAAAACTCTCGAACTTATATTATCCATCATCATCAACGTCATCATAATGGGCGTTATCGGTCCACTGCTGTACACAGGCCTCTCTCAATGAACGCCAAGACGGCCGATCTCCTGCTACACGCATCCATCCCGGACCGGCTACTGCAAGGAGATCGTCTTACCACCTGGTGAACGGTCGACCAACACTTCGTTTTCATAAACGCGGCTTCCACTCCAGAACCTTACTGGCCCATCTGCCACCTTTTCTTCTGAGTGTGTGACCAGCCCATTGGCACTTCAGCGAGCTTACTCGTCGCATGATATCGGATACTTTAGTGCTCTGCCTTATGACTTCGTTACGAATTCTATCTGACAGAGAAACACCCAACATAGCACGTTCAATAGCCCGCTGAGCTGCCCCAAACTTCCGGACCAGTCCTAAATTAAGAGGCCATGTTTGGGCCCCGTTGGTCATCACGGGGAGATCGCCTTGGTTGAGGACTTTTGTCTTCAAACTCTGCGGATTTATATTATCAATATAATATAATACAATGTGCACTTTTTGTATAATCGGAACAGCGAAGTAATTATAAAAATCGTCGGGTACCATTAACAAATTGTGACATCCGTCATGTCGGTCCCCACCCGTGACCATGGTGCCTGTAAAGCTTGTGAATCGTGTAGGCGATACGGTATAAATTCGTTAGAACAGTTGTATTAACGTGTAACATTCGCGTAAACCTAAGTAATCATTATTCCTATTCGCGTAATCCTTAGCAGGATTTCGTCTGTACGTAAGGACTATGCAGATACAGTTATCACACAGTTTACAACTCGCCTGAGTTATATTTGTTCAAGATTTCAAGCGCCGAGATAATGCAAAATTTGATGAGTGTTAAAAAAATATTTTTATGTACAGCAGTGTGTGCACAATGGCTGATCGTGACAACTGTGCACTGTTATGGATTTACTTAACATTCAACTGAAAAGCAAAAAGCCCAACTGCTTAAATAAATATATTTCAATGACATGAAGCATTGAAAACCTCGCGCCACCAAGACGAATTTTACCGACAAGGAACAAAGAAATGTACACACATAAATTCCTACATTAGAAAAACAATACCCTCCTTCTCACGCTTAAAATTATTTTCTTTAAATAAAATCTGCTCAATATATCAGGGGTGGCCAACCAGTAGCTAATGCTCAAGTCTGCCGCGGCAAGGCAAAGAGATATAAGTACATTACTGTTTCACGACCGGCGAGCTCACTTGGTAACGGGGCGGTTAGTCCGCGTGTTACACCAAAGGTCGTGGGTTCGAATCCCGTGTAAGTCATGTTTGCAAATATATTATATCTATTTTTATAGTAAAAATATTAAGTCTTACTCACACAAAAAAAAACGAATAACCAAATGTTTCCTCTTTATAATGTTTGTATCGATAAGAACATTTGTTATTATAAACCAAACATTATAATTATAGATGACAGAAAGACATGTGCCACAACAAGAAAATCCACACTTCTTATAGGTATCTACTACCTACGTCCCACAAAGGCGTAGACAATAATTTTATTTTATAGGGAGGGAGGAGATTGTGACGAAGCCTCTGGGATGCTGCCCAACCCTACTGAATCCTTATATCGGTTTCCTTCTTCAAGTAATTTCTACCTAATTGCAATACATAGTTGCCCGAGGTAGACGTATTCGTGTAGACGAATGTCGATGGTGCCATTCTCGAAGACGTAGTACTTCGAGCACCATCGATGTTGGCCGGCCTAGGGAGAACGTGTTCGTTGAACATGACCTTTGCCTTATCCAAGTTCCTCCTAAGACCAATATGTCGGGAGGATTCACTTAGGCTGTGCAACATTTCCTGCAAGCTCTACAACGATTGGGCCAACACAACGATATCGTCGGCAAAATAAAGATGTGAGTGGTTCTCGCCGTTAATATTTATACCGCATTCTGAACAGTTTCGGTGAAATGACATACCCCTGTCTTACTCCAAGATGCAATTCAATTGGCCTTGTTTGACCTTTTTTTTTTGTTGGCGTGGGGAAACGCATTTACGCGCCTTCACTGGCCCTAGGTAGGGTCCAGTGGTGTGTGGGCACATTATGGTAACGAATACCTACAAAAAGTGCCATCAGTGCCCGCGAGTGCCATCAGTGCCACCTTTGGTGAGGTGCCCCAGAACAGCAAATCATCAGGGCACCTCGGCAGGTAGTCAGCCCCCTAAGGGACCGACGCCACATTATTTTCTTGCCTTATGGTGAAAATATGGTCCACGGTGCTAAATCCTCTGCGTAACCCAGCATGCTCCGTTGGAGTAAGTAAGATTCTCCCAAGTAAGATTGACAATCTTTGATGTGAGACGATTTGTCACGACACTTGATAATAACTTGTATATATGGCCAAGAAAGAAATTGGTAAGTAATTTTGAAGAAGTGATTTGTCACCCTTCTTAAAAAACAAAACAACGTCACTTCCAAGGGACGCCTTGAGAGTTACGCCCCGCTGAAGGACAAAATTAAAAATCTTTTTTGGATTATACATACAGACATAAGTTCACCTCCTGCCCTAAGAAGCTCGACTTTAATTGCGTCGTTCCCCGGAAACTTTCCCCCTTTAAGCTGCACAAGAGCTAGACCAATCTCACTCAAGCTGACGTTCGGAAGATCGCCTGACAAATGACGTGTCAGGCTTGCGCGCGGATCGTTGTTAAGGGTATCGGGATGTGGAGAGTGCGATTTATACAACTTGCTATAGGAAACTTCGATCTCAAGTAAGATCTTAGGTTTGGAAGAAACGGTAAGCCCTGAATCAGTCCTAACCTTTGTCAGATGACATCTTCCGATCTTCTCCACAAAAACCTTCAATTCGATCTGCTCAATCGCTTCGGTAACCCTTTGAAAGAAGCTCGACATCAGCAGACATAACGTCTTCATGTACTCTGCGTTACCTCATAAGTCCGAGCATCTTATCCGAGAGTTTAGCTTTCCTGCTCGTATACTTACTCGTACAATATCCTTCACCCACGTCCCGCATGCAACCAATCACGCCACTCATGGTCCTCGTCAATTACCATTGTAGTTTCCGACGTATCTAGGCCATCGAACCGGTTTTTTAATTCCAGTTGGAATTTTCCGGTACCTGCCATAGTTCGCCGGAAGTCAGGTCGGTGTGTTGACTGTACTAATCGGACATGCTCGCGTTGAAGTCCTATATTCAGAGAACCTCTAACCAATCGGTGACCACTTCCGGTTCTAAACCTGTTGATCACGGAGACATCCTTAAATATATGTTTTTGGTCCTTCATAATAAAATATATCTCATTCCTCGTCACAGTATCAGGGCTCTGACAAGTCCTCTTCTTAAAGTAAGAGTTAATTAAGAACAGGCCTTCTTTCTCGAGGAAGTTTGCCAGCATTTGCCCCCTGTGAATTTCACTTCTGACTCCATGTGGTCCCAGAGTGGATTCGACACCATTGCGTACTCCCACTTTGGCATTAAAGAACAACATTAAAGTGTGCCTTACAAGTGCAAGGCCTTTGAGATATCCTCATAGGTTCCCTCCACGTCGTCATCAGAATGTACTTCCTAGTGAGTTTAGGTATGTTTTACGCCACCCTACTCGACACACTAGAGATTTCGACGATGTTGCCTAAGAGGGACTTATTCACGAGGATTCCCACGCTGCCTTGTGATGAATTGTCGCCTTCCCTGAAGTAGAATAGGTCATGCTATGGCAAAGTTATGGTGTCTTTACATTGTCTTCGGTCTTCACATAACTCCAGAACGTGCCATCGGATTTTTCCCAGTTGCACCTCCAGATGCAAGAGATGCAGTGGTTATCTAGTCAAAGCGTTCGTGCGTTATACGTAGCCAGGTCGAATCGGTGGTAGCGGTCCGTAGCTCGGAGATTCTTAGCACCCCTTGTTCCACCGTTACCGTGGCCGCTGCCGCAATACTAGTGGAACTACCGGGAATTAGGGGCCGAATTCTGCTGTTGTCGTCCATTTAAGGTAAATGCTCGTAATTACCACGCCGAATGGGCGGATTGGCAATCGCAGATTAGATTTCGGACCGGCGCCACTGCTTTCTGTCACCGATCCGATTGATGGTACCGCCATCACTCGGTGCGACCGCTGTCCGGTGTTCCCGTCTATTTCACTGTCACTATGAAGGAGACGGGGCACCAAACAACCAGGTCGCTGCAGCCTCCTAGATTCTAAGAGACTATTGCACTTTGATGACTTTTACGTTAACCTGGGCTTAGATTGAGGGTGAGAGTATTCTTAGGCCGCCCCCATACAGTGAATGTATACAGATATTTAAATGACTTGTAACTGGCTACTTAAACGTAGTTTGTTACATTCGAAAGAGTTCATTAGCTTCCGTTTCAAAAATATTCAATTTGGCTTCAAAGTTTAAAAAAAAAAAAGAAAAAACTCTTATTAAATAACTTATAGTTTATATTAATCCATTCTATTAATCCGTTCATTTTTTATTTCATTCGAGTGACATCGTGGGCGAAAATTTCGTATCGGCTCCCGCTGTTATTCCAGTGTCGTCATTAGTCATGACTAGTAGACGACTTGAGGGCATGATGATGATGATGTCTGACTTCTGCTGGTCCATTTCATGCCACGTTCCTTCTCTTGCCTTATGGATTATGTTCAAAATTTTGGCAATAAGAAACTGGGTACAGGGAAAGAAAACTTCCAGCAGAAGTGGTAGTCTTAGTCGAAAATTAAAAGTAAGGAAAAAAACAGTATTTGATTTAATAGATATTTGTTTGATATCTATCACGTGAAGAACAGCAAAATAAAAACTACTGAAATTTTTGGCTTTTTAAATCAATATCGACATCATCATCGTCATTATTATCCCTTATCGGTCCACTGCTGGACACAGGCCTCTCTCAATGAACGCCAAGACGACCGATGATCTCCTGCTACTCGCATCTATCCCGGACCGGCTACTACACGGAGACCGTCTTCCCACCTGGAGAACGGTTGACCACACTTCGTTTTCCCAAACGCAGCCATGAGTGGCGTGATTGATGCGGGACGTGGATGAAGGATATTGTAGGAGTAAGTATACATACGAAGACGTGACGTCTGCCGATGTCAAGCTTCTTTCACAGCAAATCCGCAAACTGATACGCCGAGACCTTCGGAGCTCAAATACGTAACGGGTTACCGAAGCGATTAAGCAGAATAGAGGATCGAAGGTTTTTGTGGATAAACTTGGAAGAAGTCATCTGACAAAGGTTAGTACTGATTCTGGGGGCTGCCATTTCTTATAAGCCTGGGATCTCATCTGAGATCGAAGCTTTCTATAGCAGGTTGTATACGTCGCACGCTCCTCACCCCGATAACCTAAACAACGATCCGCGTGCAAGCCTAACACGATATTTGTCAAGTGATCTGCCGGACATCAGCTTAAGTGAGATTAATCTAGCTCTTGCGCAGCTTAAAGGGGGAAAATCTCCGGGAAGGGACGGAATTACAGTCAAGCTTCTTAAAGCAGGAGAAAAAGAAGAGAGCTAAAAAAGATTTTTCATTTCCTTCTTCAGCGGGGCGCACCTCCCAAGTCATGGCTTGGAAGTGGCGTTGTTTTGTTTTTTAAAGAAGGGTGTCAAATCACTTCTTCAAAATTACAAACCAACTTCACTTATCGGCCATATTTACAAGTTGTTCTGAAGAGCCTTGACGAATCGTCTCACCACAAAGCTTGACGAATTCCAGCCGCCGGAGCAGGCTGGGTTTCGCAGAGGATTTAGCAACACAGACCACATTTTCACCATAAGGCAAGTTGTACAAAAGACACACGAGTACAATCAGCCGCTGTGCCTTGCCTTTGTGGACTATGAGAAAGCTTTTGACTCTGTCGAAACATGGACTGTTTTGAAAGCTTTACAGCGTCGTCAGGTCGATTGGCGATACGTCGAAGTACTGAGAGCATTGGATGATGCTGCTTTTATGTCCGTTCTGATTTCGGGGGGTCAAACAAGGCCAATCCAATTACATCGACAGGAGTGAGACAGGGGGATATTATTTCTCCGAAACTGTACACTAATACTTTGGAGAACGTCTTTAACGATGTAAAATAGACGATAAATATGAAGAAAATTAATTTTAGGTCGTAAAAAAATCTACAAATAATTATTTTAATATTAAATCGTACTTCAACGAATGACCTAAAATTAAAAAAAAATAACCATTTATTTCAAGATACGTTTTAAAATTTGGTGTACAATTTATGGCTCTGCTTGTTGGATTGGAACCTCTCCTTCCGAGTAGGATATAAAATGACACGGCTCACTTAAATTTTTTACCCGTTTTTATCGACGCAAGTTATCGGGTACTATTTTGACATGCGGCACTCGTGTCGGCCCCATTCGGGTGCAGCATGGGATTACTTTAAGCGTATTTAGAACGACACTTGTCTTTGAGAGGTCACGTGCACTAGCAACTGGTCCGACTGTCCAGTTGTTCTCTTTCAATTCATTGTTATTCACCGGTGTGGATTGTGGACAGCCTTCCACGTGGTTTCTTCTACAAATCAAAGTTTCCATCACGAAATCGTTTAAGCTAAAATCCCGATGCGTTAATTAGCAATACCCTCTCCAAACGCATCATTGCTATTGCGAGTTGTTTCTGCAACTTTAGTTCCGCGACGTATTTTGTTCGTGTCTAAGCGGAATAAGAGAAACAACTGAAAGCTAATAATCGAACATTCGATTATTAGCTTTTTTTAAAAGCACATTTTTTAAAAGAAGAACTACGTAGGTACCATCTGAAATAATATCACTCAAAAATATCATGTCATGAAGGTTATACGTCTATTCAAAGTAATCATTACAATAAAACGGCAATTACTGACTTTAATCCCTATCATAACGTGTGGTTACTGTGTGTTAGGCATTTATATAAACTGAGTGCTGCATAGCAGCCGGGCTTAAGATGGCTGCTGTCTCTTTCTTTTTTCAAGTAAAAGTCATTGCCATCCTGTATTATCTCCGCTTTCATTGGGGAGATACTAGAAATACATCCTTCTGATTAGATTGTTGCGGGATTCCAAAGCTGCCTTCATCAGTCCCTCAGGCGCTCCTTCCGATCATATCAAAGCGTCACTAGTGGTGGCCTCTGTCGATCCTCAAAAGGAAGAGTGCAGTTGCTTCAGGTCGGCTCGGTGTAACCTTCGCAGATAACCTCATACGTCATAACTGCATGTGCGATGTGAGGTCGGCCTGTCTGTTATACGAGATAAGGAAATGGATTATATGCAATCAACAAAAATAAAAAAAGGACTTACTTTATTGTAAGTTAAATATTATTTGACAATAATCTGTAGACTTATCTTGACACTTTAGCTTAGGCGTGTGCTTAGTACCGTAAGCCTACTAAGTACATATTTATCATACGTATTAGTCGAAAAGGTAAGGGAAAAATATGTCAATATTTATCAAAAAATCGATATCGGCCTTCGATATATCGGGCAATAGAACAATTTTTCAAATACCTACTAATGTTAAATACAATGGAAAAAGCTATGTTTTATTCAGTTCAGTAACGCTTGATAAAGACGATAGTATCTTATTAAAATCGTTCTGAATTTTCAAACATTGATTTAAAACAACTACATTCTAAGTTGTAGAAAAAAATTATATATATACAGTTTCGGTTCAGTTTTTAAATTTTCAATTCCTGAGCAGTATATTATCAGTATATTTGTAGTAATGTAATAAAATAAAAGAAGTATATGTATATGAGTAGTAATACAAGAAATGAAAAGTAGATGAAAAATATTAGGTAGGTGCTGAATAAACAACGTCGATATTTTTTCTGTTAGTTCCGGAATGAAAAAAAACTCACAATATGATCAAGGCCGGTTACCTAAAATAAATTTTCTCAAGCAGATATAACAAATCCTTCACTAAATCATTTTTAATATATTTTATGTACTGCGTAGATTGCGCGTAGTATAGACCGATAGGGGCTGATAATGATGATGAGGATATTTTATACGGTCCTTAGAATAAACTACTAAGGTAAGTGTTGCTAGGTGCCGCATTCACTTGCAAAGACGTATACTTCAACGCAAAGTTCCTATCTACGCGCTATAGTTATTTATGCCGTACTGTCTACGTGTCGACGTACCAAAACCAGGGGTTTTAAGTTAACTAAACAAAAGCTAAACTAAATCGAGCGACCTAACTAAGACATATAAATCGATGTAGATATGATTTCCGATATTGGAAATTTAGTATCGATATATCGGTTTCAAATGTATCGCCAAAAAATGTCGATACATCGAAGAAAAATTATGGACGTATCGATATTACTTTGGCATCCCTATCCATGACCCGGGCGGAGCACGACACGGCGACCTCTGAAGTTCGTGCGCGTCGAAGCGCTGATGTTACCACTGCACGATTCTGGAATCATACTTGAGCCGGAGTCTTTTAGTGACTATCGATCGCCCAGATGGACCACCCGTATGAAGAACAGAGAGTATGCAGATGCAACAGTATAACTTAGACTTTATGCCGTCGATCTTATGTGCGAGGAATACGTCATATTCCTAGCACCTCGCTAGGTGCTAGGATTATGACCTAGCACCTAGCGAGCCGCTGCCTTTTATTAAATTTTTAATTAGGCCGTATAACAGCTATAGCAACGACTCTGTGTATCTTTATTCCTTTTTAAAACTAATATTGGATGGCAACACATTTGCATACCTAAGTGCGTCAATAACATATTGAAACCTTTGCTTATTTACTTCTGCATATAAAAATATAAATTTAAAGATAATATATATTATTTGTATACATTCACTTACAAAAATACAAGACACACGATTGCATACTGAACTGTCATTCTATAGCCTACTTGGTTGTTTATAAACACATATGTTTGCAACCTATACGGGTGCCTATAATTTGACAATGGCACATCTTTTATACAGACTGTTTTGAGACACTGACTGTGTATCTTGTTATTTTTGTAAATCAATGTTTACAGGTTAATCTTTATAAACACCGTTCATTAGATACATGTTTCTAAATGTATCGTCTATTTTCAAGATACGTCTGTACGTAATAGTCCATGAGATATCATTGGCTCATTATTATCGAATCATTTTATATCCATAGTAGGTACACGCATTATACATTATGTCATCAACTCTGGACACCAACAGAAGAACATATTTATCTTGCATAGTATAAACCTATATTATCACTTATGCAAGAGATCTCTTGAAATAACTAGGTCCATGGTTTTGTTTGACACTTAAATTAATAATCCTGAAACGTAAAATTGAGAAAGGTAGAATCTGATTATAACATACTATGAAATTTTATTTATAAACATTTCTCCATGGGGATGAGCAGGACACATCTGGAAATTTCTAGGACGACACATAAGTAGACTTTAGGTGAATGAATATTACAACAATAACGTCAATCGATCGAGGTTCGGAACAGACGTGTGTTAATTTTTACCAAAAATATTTTAAAAAGTGCTCTGCAAAATAAAACCCTATGTACGAAGCAAACAGTTTTGAATTTCTGTGAAGAAATTGCTGCGATATATGTCACTTATACATCGATACTGTTGAGCCTGGGAGCAGTGGCTTGTCTGACCACTGTGTGAACAAAACGGGCGTCTTCGATCTCACTCTCACGCCAACGTTTATCATTACGAGTTTAAAGGCACATACATAGTGAGTTATAGGAATAAATAATTTAAAATATATTTTTATCTTGTAATATTTATTATTTTAATTACAATGAACGCTATACGACTCCGACCCCACAACTCCAGAGCATGTTGGAGGAGCACAACCAGATTTATCTAAATTAAATGTAATACACGCAAGCAAACGTCTGCTCGTGAACGGCAGTGCTAGGGAGATATCAAAACTATTCGAAATGAGTCGTCACGTATCGCCCCACTGCTAGAAAACTACGTCCGATCTAATATACGACTGATAGATAAATTAAATGTAATACACGCAAGCAACCGTCTGCTCGTGAACGGCAGTGCTAGGGAGATATCAAAACTATTCGAAATGAGTCGTCACGTATCACCCTACTGCTAGAAAACTACGTCCGATCTAATATACGACTGATAGATAAAATGAATGAAAGCATCGTGTAAATGAAAAGGGGATATTTATCCCCTTTTCACTTACACTTTTCACTTATTTAACTTACTTGATTTATATGTGGAGATAAAATATTTTAATAATGCCACCACGCAAATGGCATAAGAGCAACACAAGACGAGAGAGACCAACCAAAACAACTCCAAACAAAGGTAGCCCATGGTGACTATAAAAAAAAAATTACTTGCAGATACTGTCAATAAAATCGATCCTAAAATGTATGCAACACAAGATAATCGTTTACAAGTCAACGAGAACATAATTACTGAAAGACGAATACGAGGTATGTAAAATTATTGAATCAAGAAAAAAAGACACTTTCAGCCAGAGAAATTATGTCGCCTAGGCAAGTACAATCCAGAAAAAGGCTCGAAAAATAAAGGTATGCTTTACAAACCCCAAACAACCCGCGTACAACCCCGCAAAACTCTATAATAAAAATAAACTTCCTGCAAACGTCAAATTCCTCTCAGATTCAGATCTACTAGTCCAATATAAATACCTAACATATGTCAAAGAGGTACTCAAGCGACGTACTGCCGGGGGAGGAACGAACCTGACAACAGAGTGTATACAGGGAAGACCATAGATAACACGGAATCAAACAACTAGGAATGCCACAGACAGAATATAATGTACCAAATAGTTACTTACTACCATGATATTCATACAAACACATCACGTTTATCTTTTCTATACCTAAAAGCAAGTATACCTACACGCAAAAAAGGCACAATCGACGAGCTAAAATGTATTTTGCAGTTTATGCCAACCACTGTACACGCCGTAGTGCTTACAGAAACCAGGATAACCATGGAAGACCAAACGCTAGAACTACAAATAACCAATTATATTATTACAATATAGGGACTGATTCGAGAGGAATCGGTGTTTCAATCTGTATTCACAATAACCTAAAGCAATCTTATTGAGTCAATATACTTGAATGGAAACAACTTCTTATGGGTCCAAGCCAACAGATTCGCCTTAGACATTGCTATACAACTATGGGAGACTTCAATATCGATCAGCTAACAAATAATAGTAAACCAACTAGGTAGAAAGTAATGATCAGAGAATCGGGACATAAATTCCTAAATAAAGTTAGTAAAACACAGTGTACAAGAGATTCTACTACGAAAAAATCAATTATTTATCATATTACAACTAACCTAAAATACCAAAATTTTCAAGTTACATTAATGGATTCGGCAATGTTTGACCATAAGCAAGTATATCTACAAAGTAATTAATTTCGACCGACACATATACTACGCAAAATATGAAGCCATTTATTGCGATAAACCTTATATGGCTTGAAATCAATTTTATATATCCAGCACAGGAAATACCTTACAAATATCACAATTACAAAAATTTCTTACTTATATTGCGTACTATTTGTTGGACACACTTTCTTCACTTGAACCTTGCAGAGCTGATGAGATAACAAAAATCATGAATAAACTAGACTCAAATTCAAGCTCAGGTTTCGATAAAATCATCGTTGAAGCTATAAAAAAGGGTGGGTAAATTTAACTTCCTTACGATTAGTAATATCAAATTGAATTAATTTTTTTATTTATTAGTTTGGGGTAATGCACCGAAAACTAAACTACATCAATTACAAGTTAACACTACCTTATTTCTACAAAAACAATATATACTCAGTTAGACACATGAATATTAACCAACTTCATGCTTACAACACATGCATACTAATTAGAAAAATTATAAACAAAAACCAATCTATCTTTCACTCAAAAGTCACAAATATCTAAACGTGATACCCGCCGAGGCAGCTTGATTGTCATACCAAAAGTCGGAACAAAATTTGCTAAGAAAAATATAAGATGACGGAGCACAATTATATAATGAATTTCCCACCAATATAAGAAATATAAAATCGCGCAATGTTATTATGTAATGTATCTAAATTACACTTGTAAATTATTATCATCTCGACATATGTTTAAATATGTTTATGAGAGTACTCATAAACATATTTAAAATAACACACGCACAAATATATAATCACTTATTGTAACTACATCTTTATACTCTTACAAATTATCCTACCCACACTAATATAGACTGTTAGTGTTTATTCATATAATTGTTATACTACCATAATTTCATTATACTGATATGAAAACACTGCCAGTATAACTGGCTGTTAAATTATAATCAACTTAAACCAAAACTACATCCTCCTATGCAACGGAATTGGGAGGGTAAAGAGACATCTTCAGTGTGGCGTTTCGTGCGGTTTGTGAGTAGCCGGTGGCCCATTGGGGGGGAGAAGGAGGGGGTACGCATCTGCATATTAACTATGTTGAGGTCCACGGGCGTTGGTAGTGGTATAAAGGCTCCGGTCGATATTTTGCCTTCCTATTCTATAAAAAATAAAACATAAGTTATATTCTAATCAAGTTAACTTGAACAAATATAATCACACTTACATGCGTATTTCTCCATGCACATAGCTTATGCAACCACAACGAACCGAGTCATAGAAATTAAAACAATTCATTTTGGTCAGACAAAGATCATGAAGCAACAGCCTTGGTTCCAGGTCCTCCATAAGTACACATAATGGAGAAAATCTGGCAAGTGTTAACGGGCAAGAAGATCGAGTCGCACCAAGATCTGCACAGAAGCACGCACTCCCTCGTGTCCTGTAAGGATCTGAACGCCGATAACCTGCAGCTATGGATGGGCCTGCCCGAGGAGGTGAAACAAGACCCCTCACTGGAGCTAATAAGAAAGAAATATGAAGAGACCGGTAGGTACGGCCATTGTTATATGCTCTGCGTGTGTCCTGTGAGGATGACAGCCTGGGGACGGTTAAGGCTAAAGACTCAGAAAGTGGATTTCACCCGCGACCGCCGCGCTTGCTGATCCATAGTATCTGTAGAAATATCTACAGATATATAACAATATATAACATGTTTTCGCCTAACACTTCCCCCAGAAATGATACTCTCCATGAGTCTATATTCAGGTCAGTGTCGAGGTCATTGTTGCCACCACGAGCGAGCTGCCTCCACATATCTGTTGCTAATAATAGTTAAATTAGCTAGTCGTGTTATAAAGATTCTCATATCGGTTACATCTCTCCTATCTAAAGCAGAATTGGTGGGTCGACGCCCATTTCGACCTATAACTTAGTCTCGCCGCTCGACGATCCCTCATAGCAATTCGATTAAGCCGTATTGGGCTTCTTTTCGCTTCTACGACAGAAGTTCGGTCCGAAAAAGAGAAAGACCTATTTGAAAGGATGTTACAATATCAATTTTACTGATAAGGTCGCATTTTATGAGTCCAAGTATTGGTCGATCATTGTAAGAGATAAGATAAGATTTCTTAAGGTCCTGTAGTAACTCGGGGCTCCAGAAAGATTCCTTAATTATTTAATAAAATAAAAAAACGTCGTATATTACAAAAATATTTAATTTATAAGAATAACTTCTTAATCCACGCATGATTTGTGGATTGAGCCGGTGAATGCGTGACGAGAGCGTTACGAAAACGAGGCCTACAAAAGTTAACAGAGATACAGCTTAACATGGACGCACGGACCTGGCCACGGGAAACTAACAAGCCTGCAGATAGAAATCGAAATTTTATTTAAACTGAAACCGCGCTGTGCTACTAATAACGTGAACAAATATCGTTGTTATACTACTCGAATACAGAATGCAACAATAGCAAACTAACCACGCGTGTCCGTGTGACCGCCATCTTACTATGTCTTTTGATTTACGGGTATCGCTATATATATATA